>JARJED010044127.1:0-13583 GCA_030264515.1 Sepedophilus sp. GC000190 | reverse complement strand
GTACATATTGCGGAGAGACGGATACTCCAGAACATACGGTGATGCACTGCAGCAGATGGAATGAGGAGAGGAAAGTGTGTAGTGAGGAAATAGGAGAAGAAATAACAATAGGAAACGTCGTTGGGGATATGCTAGATAACGAAGAAAAATGGAAATGCATCGACACCATGATCCGGGAAATAATGAAGAAGAAGGAAGAGGAACACAGACAGAGATAAAAGAAAAACATAAATAGGCCCAACGATGCAATGCCAGATGGAATTTCCATTGAAGCCTATGATACATGAACGGAGGTTTTAGTGGGTAGGGCCCTTTCTGAAAAAAGGGAGGAATCCCACATACCCATGTATTGAAGGGGAAGCCTAAGAGGTCTCCTTCGCCAAAAAAAAACATCACCTTTCGCACCACCAGAACCAAAAAATGTGAAGGGGATAAAAAGTGTTTCGACACACCCCATGTTAACCTTATGGGATTTTGCCGCATAACCCGCTTGGCTTATCTACTCACAGTTTTTGGCAAGCAACCAGAGGATTTCTTCGCAGATAAACCCGCAGCGAAGACGCAAGACGATAACATCTAGCAGTTACGGGCTGCGCTGGGACACCCAGCACCAGCCACACATGGGCAACATTACAAAAACTTTTTGTACCCCAAAACTTATTTACGTGCACGCACTTCTTCGTGCGTGAAGATGGGATACATAAAAAACTCACCACGGCGTTCCAATATTCTTTTAAGGTGTTATGCCGATTCAAAAGCGCTTTTAAAATACAATATTCTTCGAGCACACCTTGTATCGGCCTGGGACTTCAGAAACCGATGTTTCAGATTGTTGATTCGTTAGTTCTCTTTTTATGTTTGGGGGAGCTATGTCACGGCTGTCACCACAGACATAAGCCATGCGCAGAGGATGTCAGGACGGGCGCGACATAGCTCGCCCAGAGTCAGGTATCGAATTGGCCGCGGTAACCTGGCAACAGATTGTTTAGATGTTATGGCAGAAAGTTGAATAAATGATATCACTCCGAATACCTCTTTCCTTATCCAACATAAAATCCCTGTTGTAGGTCCTCTGCTTCCACCAGTATAGGGCTCCCGCTGTTCCCTCAATCCAGGAGCAAACTCTCGTGCAGACGGGCTATCGTCGTGGTTCGAGTGTTCGCCGTTGGAAAAATGGCGCACCACCATCCGCGATAATCTGATTATTTATTAAACTGTTCAATCAACCCACGAAATATAATTGTGACGGTCCAAAAGGGCGCCCGCCGCCACGACCGTCACATTGGCATTGCTAAACGGCGCGCAATAAATAATTTAGGATTGTCAGTTAATAAATTCTACCGATCGGTACGGGCGATTTCGTCCGCTATAAATTTATATGTATGTGCAATAAAATATTAATAGAAAAGTACTGCCGTTTCTTTATTCGTGCATGAGACAGGAGGAGCCTAGGGCTGCATTTCTCGGTTGCGCGGTAGGTAGTAACGATAAGGGCTGTATATCCTAAACCGTTACAAGTGTTGACAACCGACGTAATGAAGCTCGCACCCACACCATCAGAGGATTCAGATGATACCACAGAACGCGCGCGAAGGGAAGAAGGCACATTGCCGCGCGCAGCCAACTGGAGGAATGACAGGCGAGCATCTATCGCACCTATCGCTGCAGAAGCAGCGTCCGACCGGCAAGGGTTCCGCGGGAAAACCCCGGACCTCCCGCACCAGGCTGTCTCGTTCCCGGCCCCCGTCCCAATCCAGGTCAGCTCGTTCCGGCCGCCACGTGCCTATCCGGGCGGCCGTATAGTAGGCACCACACGGGCAGCAGCGAACCGCCATATGCCGGTTTGCGTCCTGCCCAAGCTTGGCGACGACGACCGGCACTACGCAGCCGGGCCATAAACGTGTATGTTATCATTTGTTGTGTTTATTGTTTTCTGATAAGCGACGGGTAAAACCGTTTCGCGCTCAACCTCACGGCCTATCGCACCCTACCTTCCTTTACCATCCTTCCGTACTATCTCGCATTTTCCCACCATCCTACAACCTTGCATACCACTGCGAATTACAGGGGATGGTCAATAACACACGCCCTTAATACAACAGCGCATCGGGCACTCCCGACCACACGTGTATCATGCATCGCTACACTACGCGCTACACTACACGTGTTGTCTTCACGCCTTTTTCTTTCAAAGGGAGGTTGCTGTGTGACGGTCGCAGCAGGCGCCCGCCGCCTCGACCGGCACATTGGCATTACTAAGCGACGCGGAATAATTAATTTAGTATTGGTATTGTCAGTTAATAAATTCTACCGATCGGTACGCGTTATCTCGTCCGCTATAAATTTGTATGTATTTGCAATAAAATATCAATAGAAAGGTATTGCCGTTTCTTTATTCGTGCACGAGACAACACGAAGAGTATAGGGCTGTATTTCTCGGTTGTGCGGCAGGTAGTAACGATGAGGGCCCAATATCCTGAACCGTTACATAATAATGAAACAAATTAAATAAATAGTATGAGAATGCAAAAATAATTTTTAAAAAAATTCGTTCTATTTTAAATATTTTAACAATAAATTAAAACAAGAAATAACATAATAATATGCTTCGCTGCTTTCGCTTTTAAAAATAAAGGGATCATTATCAATTCAATTCAAATAAAGTCGGAACGTACGGTGTCGGACAAGCGTGTCACCCTCTTCTCTTCTACTCATGCCCTGTGTCCTTTTTAACTTTTAACATTGTAAATCAAGCGATGGACCGGAAGTAATTCGATTTATTGTTCGGTTAAATTGAATGACTAAATCTTCATAATAATTCCGGACCCCCTTTTCATCCCTATTCCTATTTTTTCGGTCCGGAATTTATTTATCTAGGGCCTCCACAATGTAAATCGAATCCCCCGCGCATCGATTGAACATTTTTCACCTCCTCCAGGATCCGCTTATATGCCGGTGCCGGCGCTCGCTGTCTTTATAGCCGCATGATACAATTCCACCCCCAGCCCGTGCATTCAGGTGGATTTAGCAATGAATGGGAATATTATATGCGGCAGATGCGCCCGATGTACTCTCCGGATGTGAACAGCATCCATTATCCCGTAAAATCTCAAGATTGGGGGGGTTGTAATATACGCAGAAAAGCGAGAGAGACAGAAAAGGGACTCGCAAATAATCCTTCGGAACACATATAAACCTGGACACCTCTCTCGCGAGGGCGCGCGGCTGTCTGTGGGCGAACTTATGATAATAAATCTGCCCCCGTAAAAGCCGCAATGTTGTATTTTTTTATTTCTGTGCGTTTGTCTGCGTGAGGGGGCGGAGGATTTAAGCGTAGGGTGCGGGGAAAGACAAGGATTCGGATGTTTACATGTTATCGCCCGGGGGTGAAATATATTTTCGAATGCACTTATCGTTATACACGCGGGATAAAACATAATTTATATCGGCCCTGGGTTGCGCGCGGAAAAACGCGCGTCGCTTCTTTATTGTGTTTCCTCCTTTTTTTTATTATTTAGATCGAGTTGCGGCTATAAAATCGAAGCTTTCTGCGGATTTATCTGCGGGTTTATCGCGCATAAACTCAAATTTAGTTCGCAAAAGTTTACCGTTATTTATATCTTTCAAGTATTAAATTTATTTAAAAGGAACGCAGGATATTGCTCATGTTTACGCAAGCAGAATGTTGGCTTTTGGATTTATATCGAATTTTCATATTCTTAACATTTTAGCAGTTTTGTTCAAGATTATAAAAATGATTTTCAGGAGTGTGGTTTGAAGAAGTATGAAGAAGTACGAACTAAGTGTGTTTGGACACGTTGAGAGAATGATCGAGGATCGAGTGACCAAGTAAATTTATGAAGGAAGTGTACGTGAATTGAAAGGAAGTGGTTGTTCACGTAAGACCTTGATTAATGTTGTGGAAAACGGCTTAGCAAATTTTTTTTTAATTGTTTCACCCCTTGCACAAACCCTTCTGGTTTATTTATATTCCGCGGTTTATGATTTGTATCCAGGAATATAATGTTCGGGATTGGGGGTGTTAATGATGTGATGATAGTGAGGATGATTAGTGAATAGTACTACGCTATTTTCCCCAAGATCTTACTCCCAGGAACCAATTTTTTTAAGAATAACAGAGCGTGCAGACTAGATGTATAGACGTTGCCGAGGCAAGTAAGGATAGGAAAAGCATGGAGAGAACTAGTGCGTTCAACTTAAATACATAAATGTATGAATGACTATTGCAACGGTGGCTTGCCTACTCCACAAGAGGATAGTGTGATTGATGCGTATATAAGAAAGCTATTTTTAAACTAAATAAATCTAGATAGTGCAAAACATCAATGACGATTGAGATTTCTCTCTTAAAAAAGCACACGACTTTAAACGTTTCGTGAAAATAAATAAGTATCTCCCCAGGTCACCAAACTATAACGTACTTTCGTGGCTTTTAAAGTTCAGTTTCGGAAACTCTCTCTCAGGTAAGTGAATGCGCCTCCGCACGTTTGGATAGTTTGATAAATCTCCACCTAGCAGAGCACCCATTCAATACCCTTTCCGGCCATTATTCTTTTAGTTCGCCATTAAGCGGCGGCGGTTCATAATTTCGCACGAAAATCCGCGTTTAATAATGCAACCCTCGAATGCGATTAATGCTCCGGTTCGGAACGTATGCAAATGAGGGACACTTTGAGCGAAGCCGGATAGAGTATGATCGAAAGACGTCCAGAGGGCGCGCCACACGCTGGATGGGTCAATTAAGATTCCCCAGGTCGTTTGACCTGCGGGCGATAATTTTCGTGCCCAGTTTTGCATGAATTATGGTAAACTACGAGGCAACATACATTTGATTTAATTAACCGAGGCCGTGAGAGTGGAGAGGGAGAAGGGATATAGCGCCAAATCATCATTTAACTAAATATATATTCAGATATGCAGTGCATTTAATAGATAGATATGATGTTAATAATAGTTTGCGTTATAATGAGCATAGTTAAGAAATAAATATTATAGCTAGTATACAGGAAAATGAAACTAAATTCTTTCTTCTAGATCATTAATAGAAAACACTACATAGGAAAGTGCTCGGTTGAATTCGTAAGTGCAATACTGGGAGAGTGCAGTGAAATTCTATGTGTATTGTTTTGAATTAATAAAATACATTACACACACACAATAGAACAAAACAAACCAGGACCACGACCGAAAGTGGTAAAAATCAGACATTTGTGCGCGAACGATATAAAGCAATATGTCTAAGAACTGGATCTACCGTACTAGCAAAGAGGAGCTAATACGATTATTAAAAAAAGTGTCGAAGAAGACATGAAAGGAACGGTGGAAGAATTTCGGGAAAAATCAGAAATTATATTGCCAATAATTTCTATACATCGATGGTTTTATTGGTTTCCCCGACAAACCACTGGACACCGGCGAGCCTAACCCGAGCAAAATAATTACTCTTATTAAATTAAAACGCACTTTGATTGGGTACATTTCATATGTCACCCCACCCAAACACAGACGTTACATGGCGCCCGATCAGGGACCTAACGGGAAAGCAATAAACCAGAGATAAATTAGAAAAGAGAATGTGTAAACAAAAAATAATATCATTGTAACATTATTGTGTCAAATATTTTTGAGAAGTAGTAGGGGTGTAACTCACCAGTAGAATGGGAATTCGTGAATGGCCGAACACTATAAGGGAAACAATCCTAAATAAAAGAAAAAAATTACAAAGAGAAGCAGTGAAATCAAGACAGCTCACTACACCAGAAGGTCTAAATAGACAGTCCAGCTGGAGAGTAAAGTCAAGACAGCTCCTACATCGATGGTTTCATTATTTTCCCTGACAAACCACTGGACACCGGGGAGCCTAACCCGAGCAAAATAATTACCAGACATTAAAACGCACTTTGACTGGGTACATTTCATATGTCACCCAGACACAGGCGTTACATGGCGCCCGAACAGGGTCCTGACGGGAAACCAATCAACTAGAGATTTTGGAGATTCGGGTACTGGATGTTGCGGGCTGGTTGATTGGAACTATGGAATCGTATAATTTTTGATTGTATAGGGTCTGTACAACTCACTCGTGGCTGGGTCCTTTGGCCGGTGTTCTTTATTTGTTCCCAGGTTGAACGTTTTGTCGGTGGTGGAGGTCTCCATGGCTCCATGCCTGGTTGAGGTTCTGGGTGCCTGTTCTAGTCTCTCCGCCGTAAGGCTTCTTCCGAAGTTCTTCCACCGTTCCTTTCGTGTCTTCTTCGACACTTTCTAATAATAGTATTAGCTCCTCTTTGCTAGTACAGTAGATCCAGTTCGTTGGCATATTTTTTCTATCGTTCACGGATAAATGTGTGGTTTTTACCACTTTCGGTCGTGGTTTCTGGTTCGTTTGTTCGCGCACAAATGTTTGGTTTTATTTTCGACTGATCGGTCGACTGGTGATGCTGACTCTTTTGGGGTCCATTCCTGGGTTGAATTCTCGAATTCTGGTTGGGTTTTTCTGGTCGAACTCTTTTGGTTGAACTTTTGGTAGTGTACCTTTGTGAGTCCTGGCTGAGCTCTGGATTCCCTGGCTAGAACTCTCTGGTTGGAATCCCTGGTTGAATTCCCATTGTTTGAACTTCCTAGGTTGGGTTACCTGGTTCGATTCCTTTACTGTCGACTGCGAAATTTTAAATCCGCATGTTGGGCACGTTACAGACTCCCCATAAGGTGGTGAAGTCGACCCGATGAATCCTCCTGGAGCTGTTCAGGGTAAGGTGACCAAGGGTTGTTTTCTTGGGCGTCCTCTCTTTCGGAGTGAATAACGCGGGACGGTAACTGATGGTGCAGTTGCGTCGTGAACTTCCCCTTGGCGGTATGGGGTGAGTGCAGACACGTGACATCCTTCTAGCGGAGTGGTCTCGTTGCTGAAAGTTGCTACCTCGAAACTCGTTGGGCCATGGCGTCTGATAACTACGTACTGCCCATCCATGCTGGGAACAAGTTTCGCTGATTTTTTTTGGCAGCGTTACTGATATGGTGGGATTGTACGAGGACGTGGTATCCGATTCGGATGGGGGGACTACCTCGTCGAAGTTGGTTCGTTTGTTGCATCCGGGTATTTTGCCGTCCGTCGAGGATATCCCGAGTTTGGGCAAGTGAGTCGGCCAGGCGCAGGAGGTATGGAGTGATTTCTGGTATAAAAATTTCCTTTAGGTGATGGGTCAACGGTCGCGTGTGACGTCATCGGGGGTGCGCAGATTCTTCCCGAAAGTAAGGAAGGGGGCCATATGTCCTGTGGCTTCCGTCCAAGTGGAGTTGCGGATCGAAGGTATGTGGGGAGCGAGTTTCGCTGAAAATTTGTTGGCAGCGTTGGTGGGATTGTATAAGGACGTGGTCTCCGATTCGGATAGGGGGACTACCTCGTCAAAATCGGTTCGTTTGTTGCATCCGGGTATTTTGCCGTCCGTCGAGGATATCCCGAGATTGGGTAAGTGAGTCGGCCATGTGCAGGAGGTATGGAGTGATTTCTGGTAAAAAAAAATCCTTTTATATGATTGTTCAAAAGTCGCGTGTGACTTCATCAGGGGTGCGCAGATCCTTCCCGAATGAGAGGAAGGCGGCCGTATGTCCTGTGACTTCCGTCCAAGTGGAGTTGCGAATCGAAGGTAAGTGGGTGTCCCAGAAATCGTGTTCATCGGCCACAAGGATGGCTATTTGCGCCTTCAGATCTCTATTCTTCTGTTCCACTGGATTAGCTTCTGGATGGTACACTGGGGTTTATGAATGATGGATCTGCAAACAGTGAGTTAAGTTTAGCATAACTGCGCTCACGAATTGAACGCAACTAACAAATCGACGAGAAAACCCGTAACCAAGGAACACTTCATCGACCGAAGTGTGAGCAGGCGGCTGCTATGGGTCGCTTCAATGCGAAGAGTTCCACCCATCTTGAGGCATGATCCACTACTATGAGGATGATGGTTTATTTTCCTGGTGCCTGGTAGTAGATAGTGGCCCGAATAAATTAAAGGATAAAACTTCGATTCGCTGCTGCGGGGCGCTAGTCTGCATTAATCCGGCTGGTTTCTGATTCGTTGGTTTATATTTCTGGCATTCTGGGCAGTGTACATTTTTATACTCTCGCGCATACCTTTCCAAACAGTACCATTTGACAATATTTTCAAAGGTTCTTTGTACTCCGTAGTGTCCGGCGAAAGGGTCAGAGTGGTATTTCTTGAGAATGTCCTCAATCTCAGGTTATGGGACTACCTGCTAAATATATTTGGTGTCGGCGTCCTGGTAATAACGGAAGAGGACGCCATTCGAGAGTGGATTTAGTTGTCCAATAATTACTGTAGTCGTTAGGGCTAGGCTTCTTGAGGCTGACTATTATAGGCCGTAATATGGGGTCTGAGTGATGGGATTCGCGAATATTCCTTTCACCGCGTCTATAATGACATGGCATATGTGACAAGTAGCTTCCTCTTCTGGCGCACAAAATGGCCGCGACAGCGAGTCTGCCATTCGGTTGCTTCTTCCAGAAATATATTCGATGTATAAGTTATAGGACTGGAGTTGGAGACACCAGCGGGGCTAATCGATCAGTTGGGGATTTTATGTTCATTAGTCATTTTAAAGCTATGCGATCAGTGGAGACTGTGATTTTGCTGCTCTCAATGTAACCACGTAATTATGCGAGTGCCCATACTTTAGTTAGCGCTTCTCGCTCAGTAATGGTGCAAGCAGTTTGCTAACATATTCTACCGGGGTTTCTCACTCACCCTACACCAGCATTATCCCTATGGAGCAACTGCTGGCGTCGGTACGTAGGCACTATGGCAAGTCGGGGTCTGCTTGTCAAATAATCGGAGCGTTTGTGAGCAGATCTTTGAGTTTTTCAAAGGCGTTGAGGTTCATCCCATTTCCAAGGGGCAGCCTTCTTAGTAAGGACAGTCAGTGCGCGGGCCTCGTCTGCGAATTCTGAAACGAACGGTCGGTACCGCGACGCCGTTTGCAGGAATGAAATGAGGTGTTTCATAGTCTTCCCCTTACACCAGCACTGCCCCTATGGCGTAACTGCTCGGGTCGATACGTAGGCGTTATGGCAAGTCGGGGTCTGCTTGTCAAATAATCGGAGCGTTCGTGAGCAGATGTTTGAGTTTTTCAAAGGTGGCCTGTTGAGGTTCATGCCATTTCCAAGGGACAGCCTTGTTAGTAAGGACAGTCAGTGCGCGGATCTCGTCTCCGAATTTTGGAACGAACCGTCGGTACCACGACGCCGTTTGCAGGAATGAAATAAGGTGTTTCAGAGTCCTGTGCGCGAACTATAGCCTGCACTTTCGCAGGATCCGTTCGGTTGCCCTCGCCACTGATTATACGGCCTAAGTATTTAATTTTGCACCATAATAAGGCCGTATGTCTTGAGGGTGCATAACGTTCTGTTGATATCCTCGATGTGTTGTATTACGGATGTACTGAACTTCGACGTCTCGAAGGTAGCGCTTCACGCGGTCTATTACTGGCTGGAAGATGGCTGGGGCATTTCGTAAACGGAGTCACAAATGCCGTCTTTTCCTGGTCGTTCGGGCGGACTTGAATCTGCCAGTCGGCTCTCAAGTCGAGCGTGTATTCCCTGTGGTATGTAGAATATCATCCATTCCAGTCCAGGTTTTGTGCAGGCATTAAGTTTGCGAAAATCTATGCAGGTTCTGTTACCGCTATCCTTCTTTCATACCATGACGACTGGTGCAGCCCAAGTGGAGTGGTTTTCGCTTAAAATATCCTGTTGGAGAATTTCGTGAATTTCCCTCTGTAGTTTCCCTTTTTGTAGGTGAAATTCCATACGAGGGGCATGTTATTGATGCGTGGGTGCCGGTGTCTTTTATATGTTGAGTAGCGGTTACCGGTGGTACATACACATTGAACACGTCTTTGTGTTGCTTGAGTGTCGTGTTGAGTATGAATTGTTCGTCACCGTTGAACTCTTGTGCTTCGTCTGGGCGCAACTCGATAGAAAGAACAGATGGAGTTGTTATTGTGTGGTGCACTCTCGGGAGCTCGGGCATTTTCTATTTCGTACTGAGAGTGTGAGTCGTCTGCGAATTGCCATGTTCTTTGCGGGACATTTACTACCAGTGCGGTGTCCTCGATGAAGTCGACGCTCAGCAGCGTTCTGTTTTCTGTGGATTCGGATAATACAGAGAACGTTGTCGAGATGTTTCTTCCCTGGCTGATGTTCACCGTGGCGACCAATAGCTTCTCGTTGTATGGACGGCCGTCGGTTAACGTGACTGTTATTCGACGCTTCGTGAATAAGCAACCTTGTTTTACCAACTGCACATACAGCGATTTGGAAGGAATGCTACTTTTGGCTGCCGTGTTCTAAAATGCAGTTCCTTGGATGCCATTTACATCTATTTTGATCATTGGTCGTCGTCTGGTTTGCATCGTCTGTACACCGCAAAATGCGATGTCTGCGTTGTCCCGAGGTTGGGTTTGTGGATTACAAACCGGACACTTGCTACTGACCACAGCGGGTATTCCGCATCCGTAGCATGCAAATGGCGTGGTGGCACGCGCCTTCGGGGAGTTGCTGATGTTTCGCTGGTCTCCTTCTTTGGTGCGGCAATATGGTTCTTCGTGGCCAAAGTAGCGACAATAGGTGTGTTAAGGCTGTTCGCAGCCACACACTTTCAAAGAATTCCGTCCATCATTCGCGGATAGGCACTCGGGCACATACCCAAACACTCCTGCCGAGTCGCAGTTTGTAACGGTATTCACTTGCCACGATTATTAATTAGTAAGTATGGGTTGTTGTGTCTCAAATAATAGCAAATTATACTTAAATTATGATTCTAATCTGAAATTTTCCATACGTCTCTAGTAGACAAACCAGGGGTTCTAGATCACTCCAAAAAAGTAAAAAAAATGAGGGTAAGGTAGGGTATATGAAAGGGGGCGACAAGTGGCGGCAAGAGGGAACATCAGGTGTGGAAAGGAGGTCTATATGAAGTTGTTGTTGTTTCATTCCTTATTTTTCATCTCCCATTTTCATCTCATATTTTTTATCTCCTATTTTTTCATCCCTTATTTTTCATCCCCTCTTTTCATCTATCTTCAATTTAACATCAGTCATATTTAAATTTCCCACCTGTCACACTTCCTTAAAGAGATCCGCCATCTTTTATTCTTTGAAAAAAATTAAGTGATCTAGAACTTCTCTTGTTTATCTACTGTCTATATTTCTATTGGTTTTGTTTTATATTTTGGAAGAGTTGGAAAGATAGGTTAAAAAAGAAGAAGATGTTAAATTAATTTTTAAGTCTAAGAAATATTCACTTGTATTTCACATGGCTATCAGAACAAAATCGATCAATATTTATTTTACTTATTTAGTCTATCGTCTGCTAGACTCGTTAATACATTAAATTTATTATTTACACACTTTTACTAACTAAACTCAAACATCTTCGATATTAAAACTCCGACGGGTTCCAATTGGAAATAATGGCCGTGGCTGTAAAGATGAAATTTTACGGCGGCACATCATGAACTTTTACCCTCCTCCCCGTATCATCGTCTCATTACTAGTTCCCATAACATAATTAAATTTATTTCCGGCCGTTTCCACCTAAATGGCATTTATGGTGAGCATTCTGGGGCAGTTAACCTACATACGTTTTCTGAAACGCGATAGTCTCGTCCCCCCAGGCGCATTTTTACAACGCCGATATAGAATTAGCGCGCGATTTAAGACGCACTCACAATTTGTTTGCGACGCTTGCGAAACGACAGAGTGTTGTGCCAAGTTTAAATTAAATTTTGCCAATTAGTTTCATTTCAAATGCTGTTAAACAAGAATTAAACTAATCTAATTTCTGGTTTATCGAATAACTTGATTAGTTCTACAGGAGAAAAAAAAACATACGACTAAATAAGTCGGAACAACATTTCTTAGTTTATAAGGCACTCATATAAGTTTATCTTATCTTTTATTTCAGATGTGTATATTTATTAAATGAATGCTTTAGAAGCTTTGGGTAGAAAAATGTGTCGAAGGTATAGACCGTTGGGTAACCTGAGAGTTTCCCTCGTTCCATTAAAAACTTCACGTAAAATTTAATAACATTATCATTCAGCCAGTTGAGTCCACTCATATCGCATCGAGTTAAGTTGATTTCGAAACGACCGGACAAGACTTCGGTCATATCTTGTCGTAGATCCCAGGCGCTTCCAAGCAATTCACGGTGATAGGAAGTCATCTTCCGCCGATGTTGCTGTGTGTCCGACTACATTTCCCAATTTAGTGCTAACATGATGGGTTTTATTGTGGTTTGCTGCTTCTTAAAGCACACAAAAAAACTTCCGTTATTATATTTTTTAACGAGTTACTTAAACTAGTCATAACATTACTATGTACACCAATATTTTATTCAATCTCCTTTTTCTATATACAACCTTATTACAAACAACTTATATTCTGGACGCAAATTTTCATACATGCGCTCCATTTGCTGAAGAGCGCTCATACCTCCTCGTCTCCTCATCAAGGTTTGGATATAAGGTCGCAAAATCATTGACCGACTCGTGTTGGGCTTGAGTTCTCTTCCTAATCTCCTCTTCAAGCCTAAATTGGAACCGGGACGGTAGGTAAATCTTTCTAAAGTTCACCTCAAATTCTGCCCATTCTTTCCAAAGGGATTTATTGTTATGAAACCATAATAAAAGCTTCCCCTTCAACAATTCTGACATCACCGCTATTAGACCGTTGGTGTCATACCCGTAGCTCTGTAAGTCTTTCCAGAAAGGATATGGGATACGTGGAATCGTCTAAGCGCAGATTCCCTTTTTTATTGTATCACACATGTGTGCGATAGTTGTTACTTCATCTACTCCTCCAGTACCAGTGACCGGTGTTCCTATAGCACTGTCTATTAGGTGGCCTGGAGTTGGGGCTGACTGATTTCGTTGGGCTGCCGGTTACATCCCTGATGGACCAGTTGTCTCGGAAGTTTGACTTACCAACCCTCCGTTGGTGTTGTTTGAATAATGGCTGTAGGTAAGTCTATTTCCTGACTTTTACCGGTTCTCAAGTATTCCACTATTCTGGCCCTCAATACTGCCACAATTCCAGAAGGATCCAAACTTAATCATCCTGCCAACTCTATCAACTCCTCCTTCGACTGGGTATATACCCAAGACACTTTCGACTCCGGCTCTTCTGCCGTCTTAGAATCTTTTCCCGACATTTTTCTATTTATCTTTTTGTAACAAGACCACGTTTTTTAAGTTAAAAAAATATTTTCACCGACCGGAAGTGAACGTGTGGGGGCTCTAGGGTCTTCCCTAGATCACACTCCACATAGGAACTGTCGAGCGAGTAGTTCTTACTCACGCGGCTATGTAAGCTTCTATCCAAAACCTTATGGGGTTTCCTGTCGTATCCTTAAACGGAGAAAATAAAAAGAAAACGAGTCTATTTTATTATACAATTTTGTTTTAATGACTTGTTAACAAAATGGCTAAGGGGCCGGACGTTATAAAGTGCGCAGTTAGTTCGAAGGGATCTGTACCCTGTACATGCG
>JARJED010043904.1:0-13630 GCA_030264515.1 Sepedophilus sp. GC000190 | reverse complement strand
TACACTTTTTTGTATTAGGTGACATTACATCAGGTCCGTAAAAATATTCCCGGAATACTTATTTTTGGCAGTTTAAACAAGAACACACTTAATTTTTTTAAAACAAAATAGCTCTATATATTGGTAGGTATTAAAAATAATCAAATTCTTATTATAATTTATTTGAGTATCTAGGTTATCTGAAGGTTATCTGAAATTCATCTAGATAATTTTTGGTTTCCTATTATCTTAATCTAGATAATCATATAAAAAATTATCTTTTATCGGTATCTAGATAATATTTTTGAGAGTTATCTGTTATCTTATCTAGATAAAATCAAATTATCTTTGCACAACACTGATTATTACTTGGTTTGGATGTGAAGACTAATGGGTTCAAATGTTCGAATTATGATTATGAAAATTTAATCATCCTTTCGGTCAAAAAAATCTTATGTTCAAACTTGGTGCAATCTATTAGATTTGTAATAGATAGTTTTTTATTGTATTATATGTATTTTATTTTGAAAAATAAGTATTTCACAAGTAATGTGAAAACATTTTTGTAGAAGAAGTTTTAAATCTTTAGATTAATTGTTAAGATTAGAAGGTGTCAAAGTAATTTGGATTTGACCACATTTAATTCAGAAAAATAAATGTTGTATCATACATGAATCTTCCCCAATGCAAATTGTAGTATAATAAATAATATTTTAACGAGGGACGTTAATTGATACTTAAAATAATATTATACTTCACAATCCTTAGTTTTAATAATATAATTATTGAATTACATTATTTCATTATAGGCTCATGACAGTCCTGTACGTACTATGGTTTGGTCCCACAATGACAGCTGGATGGTGACCGGTGATCACGCGGGATACGTTAAGTACTGGCAGTCAAACATGAATAATGTGAAAATGTTCCAAGCCCACAAAGAAGCGCTCCGTGGAATAAGGTATCTACAAATTGACTACGTTTTTCTCCGTCTTGTATATAGTTTAATAACAGTTTTAATAAATGGCACCTACCTATCCTTTATCATCAGAATATTTATTTTTAATCAAGTCTAGTCAATATTGCGAAACAAAAATAAATAAAGAGAATCTACTTCGAATAATATTCTGTGATATATTATAACTTTTTACTGATCTGTGATATATATTTGTACCGTATTTAAAAGAGGACAAAAGGAAAATCAAATGTACCTATTTGAGGAATAAATTATTTTCAAAATGATAATCTGACATTTTTCCAAGTTTCTTTATAGACAAATTAGTTCCGAAATATCGGCTTCATTGTGTCTCGAAAGATATTTGGAAGAATATTATTATTTCTTTTTCTACTTCTAACAACCTACCAGCGGTGCATTCTTCCGGTTACAAGACATACAGTGTGCTTGTTCGAAATAAAAAAAAACCAAACAAATTGTTTTTAATCACCTGTCCACGGATTATCACACTCCTAATAGTATAGTTAAATAAATATATTAGTGCCATTTTCCTTTTTTTTTTATTTTCAATAAAATAAACATAGTCTTTTTATTATCTTAAATATCAATGGGATGTACGTTGTTGTATGTGTTAATATAGCTTCAGCCCAACGGATAGCAAATTTGTGACCTGTTCGGATGATGGCACCCTCAGAATTTGGGACTTCTTCAGATATCAAGAGGAAAAAATACTGAGAGGTATGTTTTTGTATTATTTTCATGTACTTTTCTACTACCGAATTAGATTGAATTGTAATTTAATTTAACGTCTCATATCTACTAATAAAATTTCAAAGTTTTTTCAATGTTGTGTATCTTGCTTTCTCTGCAGCGTAAAATATTTTGTTAGAAAACGAAACAAAAATAATATATCGATTACTCTTATCAATTTTATATTATAATGGAAAATATAAAACTTGATGCAATACGATATTAACACCAAGTTTAAAAAATCAATTTTTCATAATTATATCACTATCTGTCATTTGTAATTCTTTCTAGGACACGGTGCAGATGTAAAATGTGTACATTGGCATCCGCAAAAGGGTCTAATAATATCTGGAAGCAAAGATAATCAACAACCAATTAAATTATGGGATTCAAAGACTGGTCAATCATTGGCAACTTTGTAAGTTTCTGTGCTTGTTCGGGGCTTATTGAAATTTCACTCACACTTTTATAGACATGCTCATAAATCGACAGTAATGGATTTGAAGTGGAATGAAAACGGAAATTGGTTAATTACGGCATCCAGAGATCACCTATTAAAATTATTTGACTTGAGGAATCTAAGTCAAGAAGTACAGACATTTAGGGGACATAAAAAGGAAGCTTCTAGTGTAGCTTGGCATCCGCATCATGAAGGGTTGTTCTGTAGTGGGGGATCAGATGGTTCAATTATGTTTTGGCATGTTGGGTAAGGATGCAGTAAACATAAATGACAAAATAATTAATATCTTTAATTTTTAGTGCTGATAAAGAAGTAGGTGCTATCGAACAGGCACATGATAGTATAGTGTGGACTCTTGCGTGGCATCCTTTAGGTCACATATTATGTTCAGGTTCAAATGACCACACGAGTAAATTTTGGACCAGAAATAGACCTGGTGATCAAATGAGAGATAAATATAATTTAAATACTCTTCCTCCAGGAGTAACAGGTCTTGATGATGTTGATATAGGTATGATTTTTGTACATATGTCATACATAAAGTAGAAATTTAATTTAAATATAATTTGCATAGATGAACCTTCTGTGATACCTGGTATGGGTCCTGATGATAAAGTGGAACCCTTAATTTTAACGGATGGAAACATGGAAATTCCTGGTTTAGATTTAGATGCTGTAGTTAATGCGAATGAAGAGAAGTCCAAAGTTAAAAAGGTTCCTTATAGCAAACCCATTCCACGTAATTTCCAGGCACAGTGGAATGAAACAGGTAAATTAATAAGCCCAAATTGAAATACAAGTATTTCAAGTAATATTAGATGTTGCAGATGAAGAGTCCGCTCTTAATGAAGTAATTTCACAAATCGTTGAAAATACACCTGGTGTTGTGCCATTACAAAAGATTACACCCAATGCTATAATCGTTTATGGAAAATTAATTCCAGTTGAATGTAAGTAATAATGATTTTTATTAAGTAATATTAAGTTTTTAACATTATAATAAAATAATAGAACTATGTTTTTTATATTTAATAAATAAAATGAATTGTAATATATAGTGATCACCAATAGGTATTCCGCAGTAGTAGATCGACATATATCTAATGCATTTGATCAAGTATGGTATAAAAAACATTTGGACTATCTCCAAAATTGTACAATTGGATAGAAAATGTTCTGTCTAACCGTATTATTTGTTTAATTTTTTTGGAATATTGTCACGATACAAAATATCTGATTTAATACTTATAACAATCGTTGCAACAATAACTGATGCGTCAGGTATTTGGTCGCAGTATTGCTCAACGCTCAGTGTGCAAAGCGGAGGGCCTACTTTAGGCGTACATTTGATAATATAATCAATAAATAATGTAAAGTAAGGAAATACCACAAAATATTTCACAGTGTTGTATTTGCAAATTTATGTAAATTGTAATAAGATGTTGGGCTTTAGGAGATTGGAAGACATTCGTTCATCAGACTTCGAAATGTGAACTCAGTTTCCTAATAAATTATTTGTAAGTAGGTAATCTTTTATTATATATAAAAATCTTCGTACTCTTCTAATTTTATATAATATGATTTTATTGTTTCCATAATAAAATCTTATATAGAATTAGAGTAAGATTTTTATTTATAATCATAATTTTTTTATTTACCTTCGTTAGACATGTTACTATGACAATAGCGGCAATCAGATTTATTTACCTACGTCACACGTGTTACTATGAAAATATCAAGCATAAACGGCGAAAAATAGCTTATGTCAATTTCAATTCGGCGCTTTTCTTTCAATATATTCTCTTCCTAAATGTAATTCGTGGTCTGCTTAATAACCGACAATTACCGCTCGTGTTATACCAATCTTTGAAAAATACGACTCGTGCTTCGCACTCGTCGCATTTTCGTCGTTGGTATAACACTCGCAGTTAATTGTCGATAATAAGCACACCGCTCATTATATTACCCCTGAAAATCAATGAAATTTTATTGCAAATTAATGAACACATTTTTAATCCAAATGAAATTATTTTAAAATCAATATTAAAATCCAGAAACACTAATGAAATTCAAATGAAAATTTAAATTTTATTGAAATGATTTGAAAATGAATTGAATCATACTAACTAAAATCAATGAAAATATGTGAAACTAATGGAAACTCATGAAATTTTAATGAAAATTAATGAAAATCTTTTAAGGTAATTAAAATTATTTATAAATCAATGAAATCTAAATTTGAACCAATAAAAACTAATGATATTGTTTGTAAATGAATAATTTATTTATTAATAAATATGATTTATTTCTTAAAAAATATAGGATTTCATAATTGAATTATATTGTGAAATGTGATATTTCATTGCATTTCTCCACTATTCATTGAAATTTTTCACAAAACATTATTTTTTTGTTGAATTCGATTTATTTTTCTAAAAATAAAATTTTAAATTCAGAAGCCTTGAATATGAAGTAAATATCGAAACATTTAACTGATTTGTTTAATGAAATTAAATATTTTAATTTTAATTTATATTTTATTATGTTCAAATGTTTCACCAAGTGATTGATGAAGTAACTTACAATAATAAATCATCTAATGTATTTTTTTAACATTTCCAAGATTTTTTAAAATATTTATCGTTTAATTAACGAATTGAATCCTCTGAGGTTTCGAATTAATTGAGTTTTGGTAAAATTTTATTGAATCTTGCAAAAATATTATTGAGTTTTAAATAAATTTTATTGAAATAATTTTGATGAAAATCGCTAGGTTTCTATGCGATTTCTTAAATTTGTATCAACATTTTTCATTTTATTATTCAATTCGTTTAGATTTTGCTTTAAATGATCGTGTTTTCACAAAATTTTATAGAATTTTGCCATCAATTGCCAAATATTCATTGATTTTATAATCATATTAAAGAAATTGAAACATTTAATTCTGTACAAAATGAAAAATATTAGGAGAAATAAAATTGATTTTTTATGAATTTCTTGTAAAAATTACTTGCAGAATATTATCAATTATAATAGTACGGATAACATTTCAACTATCTACAATAATATTTTTATATTTTTTAATTAAATTTTTTTCTTTAAAAATGCAACAATTTGGTAGTTTAAGATTATTATTATTATTATCATACAATTGTAAAATTTGGGTTTACAAAATTTAATGTAAATTAAATTAAAAATACTCTAATTGTCGGAGCATGCTATAGTTGAACTTATATCACATAGTTATTGTTTTTTTTGTAGAAATAAATAGTTATTATTTATTTCTTAAAACAAAAAAAATACTCGCATATAATTTATTATATTACTATATTTTCAAACTGTAAATATATCAACCTCCTTAGTTCATCAGTACTTTTTTATACAAATTTGAATTTCACAAAAATCATTTCAAGGTACTACGAGTATATTATTAATTAATGAAACAATCGCACCCATTAGAGCTGATAAGCCAAAAATCAGCTTGCTAACAGCAAATTACTAATGATTTTTTTTTTGTAAATATGTTAATAATTTGTATATATCATCAACTTTTTACAATTAGGATGATTGCAACTGCAGATTAGACTTTGTCAGCAAAATTAATTTTGGCCAATTTAAAAGACAATTTGACTTAGATATTTTCTCACATTACCATGTTTTTAGTTACAGAATATCAACGCTAATATAAATACCTAATATAAATTTAATTTATACTCGTATTTGAAGGGACGTTAGAAAAACCAGACATTATATATTGGTGAGCAAAAAAAAAGATAAAATCAGAAAAAAAAATGCTATATTTTTTTTATTATTATCCTTGTATTATTATTATTTTATTTCTTACTCTTATTTCAAACGCAAAACAAAAAAATCTATATATTTTTTTCATATTCATATTGATATTTATTCATATTGTGAATTTTACAAATTTTAACATTCGTCACGGTACATATAAGTATATACAATTATAACACAATAAATGATATAAACAATACATATTATGTCTAAAATCAATATAATAAAATTAGAACATTCACAAGTAATAAAAATACGGTAAAACTTATTAATACAAATACTCGTTGCTCTTCAAAGCCCTACATATTTGTGAAATTGTTGTTGAGATATTCCTATATATTGTAAAATGTCTTTTCAATGAGGTAGGTTTTCATCTTTTTTACAAAGTTTGCACTCAAATGTCTTACTTGAAGAGGAAGTACATTCAAAAATTTAAAATAAAAATAATTCATTCCCATTTCAGTATTTTTCGGTCTAAGTATATTAGGATATGTCAAATGCTCTTTGGATCTTCTGTTATAACTATAAATTATCGCCACGCTTAGTATAGCAAGTCTCGCGTGTTTTGACAAATTTAAATCATTCTAATATGTAAAGGCAAGGTAATGTTACTATTCCAATTGAAGGAGATTCAATGTATGCTACCTTAAGTAGAGGGAATGATAGGCAGTTCGCAAAATTTGTCAGTAGAAATATCTTTTTGCTTAAACACCCAGCTACTTTATCTGCTTGATGCTACCAATTTAACTTAGAGTCCGTTATGACTCCAAGAAACTTTGAAGATTGAGCAGGAGCTTCAATGTGTTGCAAGGTAAAAGTAAATGAAGTGCTTTTGGATTCGTTGAGCATCAACTTATTAATATTGAACCACATCTGCGCTTCTGAGCAAGCTATATTAATTAATTACTTTACTTCATTGATCATTCCTCATTCAAGCTAGGTGAGAAATAGACATATTTAGTTAAAAGCATAATAAAAATAAAATTTGAAAGGAAGAAAGTTACCTAATAAAATCAAAATCTGCAAAATCCAAACTATGTACTTGAAGTTCCATATCATCATTTCTAACATGAATTATTACATAATTACTTTTTCTTCTGTAACTTTTACAAAAAAAATTGTGAGGTGACAGAGACAGTTTTTTTTTTAATTTTATATTTTATATATGTCTGGTTTTTTTCTATCAAACCATCAAATACTTTAATTTATGTAATATTGTATATATTATTTAAATAAAATAATGAAATCATTATTGCTAAACGCATTCTACAAAATACGAAATAATTAAAAAGTAAAGCCTTAAAGTGAACAATTACAACATTCTTCAATCAAGAATAAGATTGAAAATAGGAGAAATGATTTCATAATTTAATTTTGATTTTTGAGGAATATTTTATATTGTAATGTTGTTTGCCAATAACATATATTTAATTTTTTAAGGGTTTAATTTTCACAAACACTCTAAAAGTGCCTTACTCTATAGTAGATATTTTAAACAATACATGTATCTAGCACATAACGTATTATTCGATTTATTCAAACACATTTTGAAGCATTAATTTTTATTAAAGTATACTATATTCACAGTAAAATATTATTGTCTACACCTTTCAAAGCATAATATATCTTGTATTTATCCACTAAATTACATAATCTTGATAAGACAGTATAGTAGTTTCGTTGCACTATATTTGAAAGATTTTCTCCACAATTCTTTCATATTTGATGTGCACCGCGACGTACCCGGTTATCGTACACTTAATTGAATTTTAGGACACACTACCTAATGTTTTCAGAAACATCAATATGTGCTCATTGAGTGAAAAATGTTATATGTCATATATTAATATAGATGTGCTTTTGAACAATATTAGGATCATACATGCTCATGAAGACAGTTAGCACCAAACCAAATTAACTACAAGAAGAACACGAAGAAGATAAGAAGAAGAAGCAATTTGTTTTCGACACGACAAGCAGGCGTCACAAAAGGTCGTACAAATCTTCTTCCAATTAATTGCAATGGAGTTCAATCGAGATTTTCGATTTAAAATGGTCTTCATATTACCTACACAACTTTCATACCAATTCTCTAAAGAATGCTACTGGTATTCTCCTGTTTCAGATATTATTACACCAGTATTTAACCTTATATTTAGTACGTCTTCAGTTATACTCCTATTCATTTTGTTGCAGTCTTCATTTATGGTATTTCGTTCTATTGTAGTCTTCGTCATGTTCCTTATATAGTCCTCTATTTTTTTCAAAAAAGGTCTTCTAATTTGGTTGGACGTTTATTATTTTTGGTAATAATCTTAAAGTGGGAAACAGTTAAAATGTGTATGTAGAATATATTTTGACTGATTTTATGATGAATATAGTAGTAGTAGTCACTGAAATGTAAATTCCTTTGGTAAACTTTGTGAAGTAATTATCTACTAAAAATGTTCCCAGTGGTAATGAATCCGTTGAAGTCGATAGAGCAGTTGTTCTTCGCTATATTCGGACAGACGACATACGACGACCTGGTAGTAAGGAACATAAACCGGCCAGCTTGGACAAAAGCGCTTTTCAAAATCGTCTTCGGCATTTACATGCTCGTCACCATGGTCGTACTGATAAACCTACTGATTGCTATGATGTCCGACACGTATGCGCGCATTCAGGTAATCCTCTTGCTTTTATGATTCCAGTCCAAAAGAACCCGATCAAAGCTTTTGAGTTGCTGTTTTTTGCGATATTCGGGCAGACCAGTACGAACAACCTAAAAACTGTCGATTACGAGCGGACGAATAATAACCAGCCGCTTTGGACGAACGCCCTATTCGAGATGGTCTTTGGAGTGTACATGTTGGTATCCGTCGTTGTTTTAATAAATTTATTAATTGCTATGATGACTGATACCTACCAGCGCATTCAGGTATACCCCGCGCCTGCATGCATTCAAAAACACGCCATATGCTCATAATTATTTTTTTAGCACCAGTTCTGTTGGGCTGGATCATTCTCGCAAGCTTCTCTCTATCATATTTTATTCGCATTTATACATCCGCTTACTGAGTAATGTGTTCTCCCCGTCCATTGTCTCTTTAAAAACGTTGATTGAGTAGTGCTTTCTGGTTATGAACTGAGCTTTGCAGAAAACTCTTCAAAGGGTTTTCTATAAGGCACACACTTCATATCCAAATCTATGTGGGCTAAGTAAAATATCCCTCGACACGAACCAATAGTTGCGGAAGTGCAGCAAGTAGACGTAAAAGCGTAGAGGTAAAAGATACATTTCGTTTTATTTCCAACATTCATTATTTTCATTTGTCTTCTCTTTATTTACATGCAGGTGATTTTTTACATTTCGTTTACATGTTTTTTATAATTGACATTTTTATACATTGGAATCAGCACGAATTGGGTGTGACCCATCATGTTTTTTTAATATTCGTTATTTTTGGTACCACATATTTTTTGCACAAGTGGGATTTTTTCTATAATTAGCTAAAAAATGGGTACCGGTTAATTAGAAAACAAATTTTCTTTCTAAACCCGGTACTCAACATTGTATGTTACAACATACAACTATAAAGCCTATTTCCTATTCAGGCACAATCCGATATCGAATGGAAGTTCGGTTTGAGCAAACTCATTCGCTCTATGCATCGCACCACATCAGCTCCATCTCCTATCAATCTGGTAACCACATGGCTCTTCTATTTAGTCGACTTATGCAAGAAGAGAAGTAAATTCATGTGTTTCATTAAATAATAATATTCTTATCAACCATACTGATTTTAGTAAAGAAAAAGAAGCGTACGAGTTTGAGTCACATCATGGGTGGTTTCCAGAGAGCTTCACAGCTCAGTCCGCGTTCAAAGGCAGGCCAAAAGTGGCTTTCCAAAGTCAAGAAGGGGCGCCAAATTGCGCCGAAAGAATCTGTTGCCTTATCTGTATCCCATTTAAGTCCGTTGGGTTCACAGTTGAGCTTCTCAATTCAGACAAATAGGATTGAGAACGTTACAGATTGGGAAGTGATTGCTAAACGATATCGGGCTCTAACAGGGGCGATAGATGAGGTCAAGGAGTCTGGTAACGAGGACGAGGAAGGAGAAAACGAAGAGGAGGGGCAGGTTGGGAACAACGTAGCTGCATGAACCCACTCGAATTTAACAAAATTGTGCCATAAATATAATGTACATAGTTATACTTTATATGTAATATTGTAAGTAAAATTTATAAAACTTGATTTTGTTGAAATTTATTATATTTTTTACATGTATAGGTAATTGATTTCTGAATATCACATCTTCATAACAGTTTCCTGCAGTCGTTGGCCATAAAAAAAAATTATTCTGCAAATCGTAAGTACATTGCTATATTTAACTTTCTTTCTGAAAATAATAAACTTTGACTGTGCGACATTTGGAAAAGCCGATTTTCGAATTCTAGTATTTTTAAAAACCGTTTAAAACCTAATTTCAAATATTAAGATAAATGTAAAACTTCTAGCTAGCAAAATTAGTTCCAATCCAGTTTACATTTTTTCGTGAATTTGTTTTTCAGACATAATTTTATTGGATTTGTACATAAATTAAATGAGTTTTTAATAATTTTCAAGGATTTTTTCAATTAAAATAATTTCAAAGTTTAAAGATTTTCAATAAATTACATTGATTTTTCAAGGATTGTACAGAAAATTTCAGCATTTTTTTAAAGGTTTTGGAAGGTTGAGGTTCGATAATTTTGAGTGACATTGAATTTTGAAAAGAAATGTTTGTAGAATATAATCAAAATGTCTCTTAATTACAATAAAACATTTTTTGGTAAGAGGTAATGAAATCTTGTCAACACACATTGAGTTTTTAAAAAATGCCAGTAAAATCTATTAAATTTTCTGTTTTCTTTTTAATTATATATAAAAAAAATTAGTGAAATTTCATAACATTTGACACAAACTTCGTTGACTTTAATAAAATGTCATTTAAATATTGTAAAATTTTCATAAAAATCTTTTTTTTTTTTAATTTAATTAAACTATGTATGGAGTATGGGGGCTTCTTTGCTCATTATGAGTTTTGCCACACCAAGTGCGGGGTTTATAAATGTATTTTAGGATGGGTTAGTTTCTTTTTCTATTTTCTTATTCTATTTACTATATCTCTCCATCTTTTCCCGTCATTTGCATCCCTTTTCCAGTTTTTTACTCCCATGCTTCTTTGGTCTTCGGTTACTTCCTCCATCCATATCCTCCTCGTCCTACCTACTCTTCTCTTGTTTCCCGGTCTCCAGTTCATTATCTCGTTGCTTCACTTTCGCTCTTCCTCCATATGTGTCCAAGCCATCTAATTATTTGTTGTTTTATTACTTTAACTATTGTCTCTCCTCTTAGTTCTTCCTCTATCTCTTTGTTTATTCTTCTTCTGCTTATTCCTTCTTCCATTTTGCATGGTCCCATTATTGCTCTCATCGCCTTCCTTTCAAAAACTTCCATTAAACTATAAAAATTGGCAATTTTCTGAAAGTTTCAATTAATCTTGAGGATTTTTTTTCAATTTCGTTAAAGGTTCAATTTTTGTACAACCACATGAAAAACACAATTTAAGTTTTATGAAATTGTACAAATATGTATCTTTAATCTTTCTGTAGAAATCTTTAAAAATAAATAAAAATAATGAAAAATTTCAAGGAAATATAATTGATTTTCAATTAAAATTTAGGAAATGGATCCAAAATCGCGAACATTTTAAGATCAATAAAAAAATATTATATTCAGGAGTAATATAATTGTTATCGCTAATTATTTTCCAAGAATAACACGAGTTAGTAATTATTATCGATTAATAGAAACTGACATACGCTTGTTTTTCTTACATATTTGAATATGCGTTGGTATGGTTGCATACTGACTGCCTTTTGTGTTTACTGTTTGTCATAGTAACACCTGTGGCGAAGGTAAACAGTCGCATTAAAAAGTGAGAATATCATTAGATATGTTTCCTTTGCTAACCGATCACGAATTTTCATTTATTGACACAATTATCCATTTTACATAAGTAAACGGCTGACTTTTAGGCTAGAAATGTATTTTAAATGAAAATTTACAAAAAAAAAGAAATTACTGTCATATTTAAAGATATTTTACTGATACTTTCTGACTTTCCAAAAATGATATAAATAGTAGAATAATGAAGAGTCCAATGCAAGAACTGGTCAAGTCCACTTTTTTGACAGAATGAGTTAAGTTGAATTCCAAAGTTTACCAGCTTCATTGGTGACTTTGCTCCAACTCAGCATACGTGTTTCCGTCTATAACAACGTAAGAAATTAAAGAACGGGTTTGAGGGTTGATCTGAATCATGGCTGCGATCTCGACACCATATTGGACCAAAATTTTGCGAAAGTGGACTTAACCGGTTCTTGCATTGGACTCCTCAATTGCTAGTTTTGTAGCTAACAGGATATGGAAACAAAGTTTGTTAAAACGAGCGTTAATCAATAAAATAAAATCAAATAAATGAGTAAAAATTCATTGATTTTTATTTCAGAAATTGCAATTTGTTAATAAACATGATTTTTTAAAGAAATTGAGCAACTAATAAGAAAATCTCACGTGGACTCCACATAACATTATCATACGCATCTTTATATATATAATACATATTTTAGCTTAAAATCCATGAGCAATTTATAATGTATCATTGTGAAAATAAAATTGGGCTTCAAAAAGTTTCAGTAGTTTCTGAGAAAACTTGCAACAAAAAATCCCATACAGACACATTTTTTTTTGTAAACAGTCAAAACGTATTCAATTGCATTTTGATCAATATCAGAAAAAAAACATGAAAACAATACCTTACCATGAGTGGAATATATGCAAATAAAACTGCGTAAAATATGCGCATAATATACATGCTTACATTTTTGTGAAATATGCACAAAATAATTGCGATAATACATGAAAAACTTTTATTATATACATTTGCTGTGAATATCGTTAAATTTTGATTATATTGCACTGAATTCAGTTAAAATTTCTTTGATTTTCTTGGAATATCATTCAATATTTTCTCTCTGTCAAATTATTAAAAAAATAATTACTACGTTCCCATGTGTTTCAATGCGGATTGAAAACGGTTTTAGAATCCAACTCGATACGAGTTCACAAGAAGTGTATTGAATTCGCATTGAAAACGTTTTCAAGACCAACTGAAACTCCTCTGTGATTGGTCTGAACGGACCAATGAAATGTGTTATTGAAAAGCCGACATCTATGTATGCTTTTTAACACGAGTTTGACGAGTCGGTAAAATAGAACGTAATTTACGTACTGCACTTGATACAATCCCAGCTGATCAAGCAAGATGGCCGACTTTGTGGCCGATCTTGACGACTCTTGACTCTGCGCATGACAGGTTTGAATTCTCGTTCCCATGGCATAAACTAGCCACTTGATTTGGATACGATCCCAGAATTAGGTGTATCGAACTGAAACCCGATCCGGTATTCAATACGCGTTCTCATGACACCATATCCGTATTCAAATCGTTTTCAATCCGTATTGAAGTGCAATGGGAACGTAGTAAATATATACATCACGATCATCCCTCCCCGAAGAATAGCCCCCGACTTATTTCATTTCAAAGAAACGAAGAGCATTCAGCTCCTCGGCCCCTGCGTTTTGTCTGCGGATTTGAAAAGAT
>JARJED010043850.1:0-10840 GCA_030264515.1 Sepedophilus sp. GC000190 | reverse complement strand
GGGCCGCATGCGGCCCGCGGTCCGTAGTTTGCCCACCCCTGGTCTACATACTATTCCTCCCACCGCCTCCATCCACTCTTCCATTCTCTCCTTTTGTACCATCTATTCCTTTCTCGCTTTTCCTCTTACAAACTGTAATTGCTTTCTATACCCAGCATTGCTATAAATTAAATAACCCTGGTATGTTCTGATTTGTTCTAATTCCCTCCCCTCGCATTGTATTTTGCCTTCTCTCCTTAACCCGCCACCCTTTTTGAACCTCATCAATTTTGTCTTTTCCCCATTTATTTTGACATGTATTTTCCTGGCCTATCCATCATTTCTTTCAGTTCATTAAAACCTGTAGGTACTAATACAATATCATCTTCATACTCCAATGACCCGAAATTGTTGCATCCTGCCTTGTAGATCGGAAGCACCACTCCTTCTTTCCATTCTTCTGGCACTACTTCCTTTCCATTCCCAATCTTATTTATCAGCTCATTTTTTAAATTATTTCCTCTGGTAATTCTTTCCACGTCTTTGCTTTAATTCCATCCCCTCCTGAGGCCTTGTCGATCTTCATTCTGTCTCTATTCAATTCTTCTCTACTAAATGAAACTGTGTTTCCCTCAATTCAACTTGTTCCCATTCATCTTCTTCTCCTTCATAATTTTTGCATTTTTTCTTCATTTCTTCTAAACTTAGGTCGCCTCCTGCTTCATTTTCTTTTTCATCATCTTCCACAATAGTCTCCCTCCATTACATCTTATTAGTTCTTCTATTCGTCCATTCATCCAATCTTTTCTTTTCTTGTGCAAACATCTTCCATTTTTCTCTTGTATATTTCGTATTTCCAACTTTTTCCCTCACCTCTTATCTATTTCTTCATTTTCAACCTCATTTTTCTTTGGGGTTTTCTATATTCCTCGCCAAATCAGCTCCCGTGTCCCCCTTCTTTTTTTTACTTCCATCCAGGCAATCGCTTATACTGTTGATCATTTCTTTGATTGAATTCAGGTGCCTCCATTTGCCTCATGCATTTTCTTTTTCATTGTTTCCATTTGTTTTGCTGACCATTCGTATCCATCAACCACTTCTTCTACCACCTCTTCTGTTCCTATTGTTATTGCAATTGCCCTGTGGTCTGAGATCTCTACTTCTTCTATCATCATCTATTTTACATCTTTTCTGTTCATTCCTTTCGTTATTATGTAGTCTATTACTAATTTTCCCTTCTTGTCTACATATGACCACTATCCCTCCCAATCCTCCTTCGTGCAATCATTTAGTAGATCCCACAACATTTTCTCTCTTTTTCTTCAACCTTCTTGTGCATTGATGCATGTTCTTAACTCTCTTCCCTCCTCAAAACCCATTTCCATTTCCCCAATTCTGACATTCCAATCTCCACCCATTGTCCATTTTTTTCTCTCTATTTTTCAACTTCTACCTTCTCGGTCTTGTCTAAATATCCTTTTTCTTGTCATTATACACTACTCCCTCTATCCAGCTTTCCTTTCCTCTCTTTATCTCTATTGTTACAGGACCATCTCCTTTTTCCATTTTCATACCATCTTCAGTCCCTTAATTTTTGTACCCTAATATAATTCCCTCGCTTCTTCTTCCTTTATGGTTTCTCACTGCCGACATTATTTTCCATTCAAAATCCCTTGATAATTTCAACTTAATCTCATATATGTCATTTTCTTCAATCCACGTTTCTACCATTCCTATCACGTCCTGCTCCTCCATCCATTTCTCAAATTGACCCTGGTTGTATTCGTTATCATATTTATTTTTCACACCACATACATTCCAAAAACCCATTTAAATATTTTCCCCCTCCTTTCTCCTTTCCTTATTTCTAGTTCTGTGTCTTTTACATCTTTCCATTTTCTCCACTATCCTTCCATCAATATTTTGTTGTACCATACCTTGACGTAATTTTTCCAGCATCCCATTCTTTTTTTTTACGTCGTCAACCTGATGTCTAGCTGTCTCATCCTTTCCTCATAAGTCAAATCGTCATCCAAGTATAGTTTAGTCTTCTTTAGGTTGGGTCACTCACTAGGTTCATCAACACATCCAACGACATCAATGCTAGAATTGTACCTAAATTAACTTTATGAAAGAAAAAATTAGGTGGAATTCTAGTATTGATGTCTTTGAATTTGTTGATGAACCTAGTGACCCAGCCTCCGCATATTTGAGTAGCCGATAAGCCAAGCTGACGTTGAGATAAGCGTCACAAGTGGCGCCCAACGTGGGGTCCGATCTTTATCTTCTATCGTCCATTTCCCAACTTATTCCCTGGACTTCTAATTACTTCTTATTTTTCTTCTACGTACTCTATTACGGTTTTTCTTGATTCCTTTACTAATCACTAGCTAGTTTAATTTTACTTTAAAGGAGGCATCGGCCATTAACTCTTTTCTCTTTCTTCACGCGTCCGACCTACCCGCCGGATACAATATGCGTATAGGCAATCAGAAGTGTAAATTTTAGCGGGAAATATTTAAATTTTTGCTCTTAGTTTTGGAACAAACTACACATGTCCGTCGAGTTGTCATTTAGTTGATGTCACTTCCGAATCATTGTAGTTGACCACTTGACACAACATATTTTATTAAAAGTCAAAAAGACAAATTTCTTAAATGTTCGGTATATTGAATTTGCTCATATTTCAAGTAAGTTTTTTAAATATTGCTGCAACTTCTTTACATCGCGGTCACAGGCATCGCCCTAAGATCATAAATTACTGTCAATTCGAATACACCAACCCACCGTGTAAGCATCAATGCGTAATAGCCGAAAAATGCAGTAACTTCGCCATGCTACCTTTCGAACCAATGGACGTAGAAGAACGTCAGGCAATCTTAACTGCAGTGAATGAAATTAGAAATAATATTGCTTTCGGTAAATATGCCGACTGGAATTTACCGTCAGCCGCCAGAATGGCTGCGGTGAGCTATGACAAGGAGTGCGAATTCATGGCGGCCTGTTCCATTCGTCAATGTCCCATGGTTGGCGATGACGTACCCCCCGCGCTGTCTTTAACTGGAGAAACGATGGGCAGTACTTACTATTCACTTCCAGACTCTGTGGAAGATATTACTGACAATACCGTAGGGTTTGCCATAACGTCATGGGGCGTTCCTAAAGGACCTTTGCCGAACGACACCGATTTTATAAAGTCCTATAAGCGTGTAGGTTCTGAATTCAATGATCTTACTCAATTGGCCTGGGCTGCAAGCAAATATGTGGGTTGCTCTAGGCTCGTTTACTCGTTGAATGATAAATTTCTGTTTATGTTAGTGTGCTACTTTAAGCCACGAGGGAATATTGAAGGAGAAAGTATTTACGAAGTGGGACCTACAGCCTCCAAATGCCACAGCCAAAATGGAATTTATAAAGGATTGTGTGGTAAAATAAGGAACGAAAAGGAGGATGAATATAAAGCGCCGATAGAGAATTTCGTCGAGGACAAAGCAGTTACTTTGTATGTCTGCAGTTTTAGAAACGTTATTTCTGCAAGCATTTTGGTCTTGCATATTAGTTTTATCTTTTAGTAAAATCTTAGTTTTAAAAGAATACATTACAAAAAAATATTGTTATTATTGCTTTAACCACTTCATATTTACACCTGACTTTCGTAGTAATTTAGTGTGAAAGTCATTGCATCCGTACTATCCTACCTTAGCCATTTGCATAGCTTACCTCGAGGGAAGGGGGCGTGTCGTATGTTGTTAGGTGCTTGACAAACACAGCAAGGGCTATTAATACGGTGGCCTCATCCGTGACGACATTGCAAGGTTCCACTCGTTCCATATCTCACACACTTGTTTGTCTTATGAGACGTTCTTGTCCCACGTGCGCAAGGACGTCTCATAAGACAAACAAGTGTGTGAGAGATGGAACGAGTGGAGCCTTGCAATATCGTCACGGATGAGGCCACGGCTATTTGACAACTATGTCGACTCCCAATAACTACATCTAATCAAATTGAAGAATGAAAGCTCCGTCTTTCAAGGCGGCCGGTATGTTTGGGGAATGTTTCTAAGGGCTCTTATGTAATTATATTCGTTTCTCAGTAAAGTATAAGATCTTAAAAAGTGTTTAAAACTTAGTTAATATAATTATATCTTTCAATCGTATTTGGATTTATATGTAGGTACCAAAATGTTATAGTACAAGTAGGAATATCAGAGATTGTACATAACCACTAGTAAATCTGAACATACTTTTATTGTTTCTGTAAATTTGGGTCATAAGGCATTAAAAAACAGTATCCATATCTACTACCATATGCATTTTTTAAGAATAATTATGAATTTATTAAGAAAGAACTTTTTGATTTTTGAGATATTTGGAAAGTTATTCAACATTTCTTTATATTTATTAAAAGTTATTCAAGAATCTCTAATATTTTTTAGAAACTATTTACCGTTTTTAAATATTCATTAGAATTTTTATATATTAAACAAAATATCCAGATTTTTCGACATTTTAAAATAATAAAATATAATCAATCTTAAAAAAAAGAAGAAAATCCTTGAAGATAGTTTATGAATCTTGAAAAATTCAAAATCTTTTGAAGATTTGAAAATACTTCTCTAAAATCTGTTTTAAGAATATTACAAAGAAATTGCAATAATGAAATTTTCAGGTATTTTTTTATGAATAATCGTCACATTTTTTATTTCACGAGACCTCAATAATTTTTAATCATTTCTTAGAGAATTAACTCGAATTTTAACATCATTTTAAAGATATTTTAATGAGTTTTCAAAACTTTTCGGTAAATACTAAAAATGTTTAAGAGCTTTCAAGCGTTTTTGATAAAATGTACAAAACATAATATTCACGACAAATTCTTAAGAGTTGTAATAGATTTTTTATTTTTATTTTATTTAAAATTTTATGCAAAAGACCCGACTTAAATGTTTAAGAAAAATTTATGAGGAATTTTCTAAAAAATTTAATGAACTTTTTAAAAATTAATTATTATCCTTTCAAAAATCATTCAGAATTTTCAAATTATTCTAAATATTAAGAGTTTCTAAAAGTTTTCTTAAGATTGATCACAAATCTTGAAAAACTCATGATTTGTCAAAAATTTTAATTAATTAAAAAAAAAATCGCATTAATCTTAAATTATTTTCAAGATATTTTTAAATCTATATATGAGAAAAATAAAATATTCACTGGTTTTCAAAGAATTATAAAAATCTTTAAAGAATTTTATTAAGCTCTCAAGAATTATAAAAAAGCTTCAGTAAGATTCAAGAGTGTTTCAATTATTTTTTAGAAAACTTGAAATTTTTTTAATTTTCATGAGTTTTCAAGATTATTTTTTAAGAATTCGTGAATTCCCCAAAACTTTTGTTCTTTATTTATTCTAAAATTCATTAAAATCAATTTGAAATAATTCTGTAGTATTTTGAAAAACCTGTAATAAAACTTTTGAATTAGTTTGAATAATCGGTGGAGATAAATTACAATCTAGTGGAACACCTGAAAATATTTGAGAAATTAGCAAAATCCACAAAAATATACGAATTTCAATAAAAAAATTTAATGAAAATGTTTACAAATCATTGATAAAACCTTAAAATGTTGAATTGATAAATTCAACTAAATTTATACATACTAAATTTAAATAAATATTATTTAAATGCAACAATTTTCTTGCAATTAAAATGAAAATTTAGCAAAATTGAATGATTTTTAAAAGACTGAAGAAAAATCTGAAGATTTCAATGATATTTAGTTGATATACAATGATTCGTGTTAAAAGGTCAATGAAAATTGAATTTAAATCTAATTATTTTTATTGAAATTCAATGAATTATTCCTAAAACTTAAAGGAATTTCAGCAATATGTAATAATCATGAAGGATTTCAAAGTAATTATGTTGTGATTTTCCAAATACAAACATCATGAAAATATTTACAAATCATAAGAGATAATTTGAATATATCTTTGAAAGTCATAAAAGTTACATGGAAAATTATAAAATCCTTATCTTTAGAAAATATAAAAATTATTTGAAATCTATGATTTTTTTATTAAATTAATTTTTTTTCGAGATTTATGAAAAATCATCAAAATTACTTTAAATTCTTTTAGAAATCTTTGTAAATGGTCAAAATTTTAAACAGTTTTTAGAAAAAATCTGAAAATACATTGACCAACATCAAAATTCCGAAAAATTCTGTAAAAATCAATAAAGTTATTTAAAAACATATATAACATTTTTAAAGCTTTTAAAAAAAAAATTTAAATCATCAAAATACTTTTTTTAATTCCAAGATATTCCTTTAAAACCTTGATACTGTATGTTATTTTTTGTAATTGAAAATAAAAATCATATTATTAAATTCTTGAAGCTAATTAAAAAAAAGCTTTCCAAAAATGACTAAAATTTAAAAAAAATCCATAAATAATTTAAAAAAATGGTTACAATCCCGCATAATTCTTTTAAATTCTTTAAAGTCGATGAAAAATAATTCCTTGGAAAACAATTCACTATATGGTTAAATGATTTGAAATAATATGTTTGTTGTGTTTTCCTATTTAAAACAAAGCTTTCAAAACTCATTGGAATAATAATTTACACATTGTTATTATCATTTTAATTTTTAGTACTTTGATCTTTTTTCAGAATCATTGATTTATTATTATTCCATATTCTTTAACTTTGATTTATGTAATTTATGAAACTTTAGAAATTGTTTTGTAAATCTTTGCTAGTTTCAAAAAGATTAATTCATCGTATATTTAAATTTGAAAATAAAAACAATTGCTGATCGACCGCTATCAACATAGAATAAGCTAAATGACGGTACTTTCTAGATTCTAAAATCTACATCCTGTATGTCAAAAACTAAACATCTTAGTCAAACTATCGTTTGATTCCAGAATTCATAATTTGTGTTTATTCGAAAATTGCAGTGTAAGTGTGAACATAATATTATATGGAATATCATACATTTCAAATTATATTAATAACAAGTACGGCAACGGGATTTGTCCATTAAGAAATTGGTAGCAACGTAATTCCATATAATTTCGAAACTCCATGACAATGGCATAATGCTGCAAATTGCTGGTGCGAAATTATAATTGTCATTTAATCTCCTATAGTACAAATTATAATCCCATTTTCTTTTTCATTGTTCCTTCTAGTGAATTAGTAAATTAAAATAGAGCATAGTTCTATTTTCTTGTAATTAATCATGTTAGTCTTAGTTTATATTATTACAATTACAATATTCAATTAAGGGTAAGTAAAAGTAAAAAGAAAGTTGACAATTATTTCTGTGATAAATAACTTATTGTAGTGAGCGGCTGTTTTAATAAAAATGCATTTGCGTGCATTTTATTAATCTCTAATTTTCATGCAATGTATTTTTGTGGCAAGGCAAATATACATGTTCGTTTAACGAAATGAACTAAAGTTTTAAAAAACACGTTTTATCGAAAATAATAGGCGAAAAATTAAGAAACATTAACATCGATAGCCGTTTTGGAAGAGTCCAAATTAATAAGTATTCGTTGTATCTAAAAAGAAAAATGAGGTAAGGTTTTGTATTATATTTAATAAATATTTTCAATTAGTATAATGCATCAGGTCAAGACATTATGCATGCAATCATCAAAAAATCAATAACACATTTATATAACCACTATATTAAAATTATTAAAACTATTCATAGTCACATAATAACGATTTATCAAGATTTTCAGGAATAATGCACTTTTTAAATTCATTTAATTTAGTCATAAACTAAATAATAAAAAAAATGCTTTAAATTACATATTAACTCGCAAACCTCAACAGCTTTCCGCCACTCAAAGCAATTTTTTTTTCATGCATTTCAAAAACAACTCGCAACTTTCATGCAACAATTCATCGCAGGCCAAATCCATATTTTTGTGGCGGCCGTTTAAAAACTTCTGCTGCACTGGCCGGATAATCCCCCTGGCCGTAAGCCAACTAGCAGAGGAATCAATTTTTCAGTGGCGAAATACTACGCATTCCCCGAGAACCGTTGCTGTTTCAGGACGAATAAAAAAGAAAAAAAAAAGAAAATAATTTTTTCGTGGAAATTTGTCACTGCATGATGCAAAGCGCATTGCACCCTATTAATCATGGCGACTTCACTAGGGGATTTATGAATATTTATATATGTATGAATGCAATCCGCATAATGAGGATTTTGTATTTTAGATCGTTAAATTCGCGCACAATTAAAACAGCGAAACGTTTGAACGCTTATTAATTATATAGTGAGCACAGTCATGCGAGTTGATTGTATATTTATAGACTTGGCGTAGTCATACAATAATTATGTGACCTATATAAATATTATTTATTAAAAATTTTAGACACAAACTGTAGAATGTTTTTTTGAACAAATTAATATTAATGAATGGTGTCAAATATAATATTTATAGCGAGATGCATACACAGAATTTTAAATCTTAATGTAATTTATGAGTTAGTTCTCATTATTTGTCATTGTTCATTTTTAAAATTATAAGAAAATTGCTAGGATTTGTTAAAATCCACAAAGGGATTAACGTAGTAGATTAGTATAAATTTCTAATATATTTGAAAAAATCATAAAGAAATTAATTTGTTGTTTTGTTGTTAATACTTAAAACAACCAAGAATAAGGTGGCTAGGACACATGGAGAAGAAATGAAAAAGGAACAATAAAGCAGATAATGGGATGGAAACCGGGAAACAAAAATGAAGTTGGAAGGCCGAACAAAACATGGATAAAAGAAGATACAGAAAACCTGAAGAAACTAGGAGTAGAGGAATGGGCGGAAGAAACGAAGAATAGAAGAAAATGTAATGACATCACACAAAGAATAGACAAATAGAATTAAGGAACTAATCCATCCAAAATAAATTTATAAACCTCCATAAGAGATGGCAAATCTCGAAACATACATACTATCTGCTAGACATCAAATATTGCGTAACTTAATGTAGGATGGGGTTATGAAAAACATAACCCGGTTCTTGCACCAAAGTTTTCAAATGTTAATAAAATTATTAATCAACATTTGAGTACAGCAAAGTTCACTTATCCATGAATCTATTAAATTATAACTAAAAAAGTTATCTCTTATGATTTTTAAATTAACAATATTTTAATTATCAATTGTAATTTATAAATGATTATAGTAGCAGTAAGAGATCTGCACACATAGATATATTACAACTAAGCTTAGGATAGTTATGCAGTTGCGTATTTGCATATGCAAATGCATATAATATACATTTTTGGTAATAAATTCATATTTTTCATATTTTGTCTATTAATAAGTTACAGCATTTTTTGTTTCATATTTTATAAAATTTTCATTACATTTAATTCGGTTACAAAATTCGGCTATAATCATCAAATATTAATTTTTGTTTTGTCAGGACCAATAGTTATGTCTTAATTAATTTTCGTACTAAAAATTTATTATTTACAACAAGAAATACGCAATAAAAATTTAATTTTGAACATAAAATTAAATTAAAACTTTTCTAAGAAATTATCAAAATATAAAAATTTTATAATGTTAATTTTATTGTATTTTATATCTTTATACCTGTGTTTTACCAAAATTTCATTACAAAATTTAATATTTCTTTGAGTTACAGCGAGAAACTTTAAATACAAAATTTATTGAATAAAAATGATTGTTTAATAAATTTTAATATTATTAATAAGTTCAGCAGACAATCCAGCAGACGCCATATCTCGTGGAATGGGTGCTGATCAGTTAGAAAATTTCTCTCTATGGTGGCATGGACCGACTTGGTTGCAAAAATCCCATGATTGACTAGGAACATTAAGTGTGGAAACTACTCAAGAAGTAAGAAGTTAGAATGTTTTATCATATCAATGTGAACCATGACATCGATATATGCATAAGTATTTCTAATTTCTCACGATTAATACGTGTGTTATCATATTGTCTTAGATTCAAATCTATACTGAATAAAAAGGTCAAACTTTCCAAAACAATTCAAGTAGAGGAAATGCATTCAGTAACTCTGAAAGTTATACAAATAGTGCAAAAGCATTTCTATGCCAAAGACTATAAAAACCTAATTACACAAAAATCTATTGATAAATCCAGCAAATTGAAAACTCTCACACTCTTCATAGATGAAAATAACATTATGAGAGGTGGTAGATTACGTAATTCACTTTTACCATTTGGACAAAACACCCCATAATACTACCAAATCAATGTCACGTCAGTCGTCTCATTGTATTGGAGGCCCACCACAACACTCTTCATGGAGGCATTCAAGCAACAACTTCTTATATTCGAAGAAAATATTGGATTATAAATTTTAAGTCTTCTGTGAAATCAGTAATTCGTAAGTGCATTCGATACAAATCGAGAATAGCCAATCAAATTATGGGACAGTTATCTCAACTAAGAGTTACCCCATCGCAACCATTTACTCATACCGGTATCGACTATGCTGGACCAACACAAATTAGAATCAGTAAAGGGCGAGGTAATAAATCATACAAAGGTTACATAGCCATTTTTGTGTGTTTTGCTACGAAAGCAGTGCATCTTCAATCAGTAAGTGATTTGACATCTGAGTCATTTTTGGCTACCTACAGAAGATTTGTTACTCGAAGAGGTTCCTGTTCTCACATTTATAGCGATAATGGCACAACATTTGTTGGTGCTGCAAAATATCTCGATAAACCAATCTACCAAATAGTAAATCAGGAAGTCCAAAGCAAGCTATGCAATGAAGGAACTCAGAGGCATTTCTTCCCTCCAGCATCTCCACATTTTGACGATTTGTGGGAAGCTAGC
>JARJED010042766.1:0-11350 GCA_030264515.1 Sepedophilus sp. GC000190 | reverse complement strand
TAAAAATATTAACTTTTTATGCCGGACATGTTTTCATACAATGCGTATTTTTCGATATATTTAGTTATCTCAAGTTTTAAAAAACACCCTGTATATATAAATATCTCAGAAGGACGACAATTTCAGACCTAGGTTGCATGTGAACATTTGTTCAGGAGGTTGAGAAGAACATTTGTACATACGTTTCATTGAATTTGACAGGAGGCAAAAATCCCATTAACTGTGTGCGGGGTCCTTTAAAATATGAAATGCAAATATAAAAAATTGACAAAATGAGACATGCAATTTCGCCGACAATTGCAAATTATGCATTTATCTGTCAACTATGCAAAAATATGCCATAACAGATAGGTCTCAAAAAGCACAGTTTACCCCGAAACAGATTTATTGCTGGGCCATTCTTTTGTAAGTCGCATGAAAAAAAATCATGCATTAGCATATTTTTGGTTGCCCTAGTTATTATTATAAATTATTGTGCAAATTGAAGAATCAATTACCTGAATAACCAGAGTATAGCTTTAAAGATTTTTTTGTGTTCATTACAATATGAGGGGCAACCGTGGCGTAGTGCGTTTACTGCTACGCAGGCAGCTCGGGTTCGCTTATTTTATTATTTATTATTATTATTATTTCGACATGGTCGCCGCCCTCGCAAGGCAATGGCACACCAGCGAGGAAAACTTCTCTACAAACCTTTAAAGATTGTGGTTCTGATTCCACGTAAAAATGTAGGTCACGTATGTTTGTGTAGGACAGTTGACGCACACTACATGCATATGCGATAGATGACATCGCCCTAATCGGGTATGCGGCACAGATGATGATTGCAATACGATTTAGCACAGTTTATAAATAGCATTTTCATTTACTATAAAATTATTTTCAACCCACCACTAAAATTAATGAACCAAATTCCTGAAAATTATTTTACGAACATTCCGATCTCGGCACCCTGCATGCATAGGTAAGCATGGACATAATGATCGACGGCGATAAAGTCATTACGCAAGGAGACGAATTCAGTAGATTAAGTCCTCTCCTACCTAGTACTTTCTAAACGTTGACATATTCATGATATCGCTCAAACATTATGTTTCCCATGTGACGTTTGTGCCGAGCATTGATACATGCGCTGCTCATTTATAAATTACATATAAGAGCGACACAAAAAAAATCATGCACACAAACTGGCGCTTGATTCGATTATGCCCGGAACGGAAACTGAATAAGGGTCAGTTCCTTTATGTAGCCTCGGGACGCTTGATTAAAGGAACAAAGAAGCCAAGGCGAGGAACAAGGTGGATTTTTCTTGGGAACCGACATCACTTTATGAAAACAATCAGGCCCGGAGTATGCCGCAAAAATTGTCAAACAGAGAGTTCGCCCCGAGATGTTTATTCAAGTTGTGAAGATATATTTCGCATGCTGTAGGTAAATGTTGTACTAACGTGTTTAGAGAAATACGATTATAATTTATTTCGTTTGTTCTTCTTCTTCACCTCTTCGCACATTGGATTGTAGAAATAAAAGCAATGTTGAATTTCTATCTGGTTGTCTGTTGGTTTCCTGTTTTATGCGAGTATATTCGGGAATGCGGTGGAAAATTCAACTGGCTCGGGTGCGAGAATAAACGAAGATAGAGCTACCTATAAAAATTGTAAAGAGATCTTGTTCAAAGTAAGGACAGATAAATATTTAAGGTTATCGCGTTATCACGTATAAAATTTTCACAAGTCCGATGGAACGTAGCTTGGTGGTTTTACAAGGACATGCTGATGTAGAAAGTTTGAGTTCAATGTAACGTACTTTCACATTAATTGATGGATATCGTGGAAGGATGGATATCGTGCATCGTGCAGGTAAGGAATTCGTTCGATATATAATCCACATAGAATTTCCCGGGTACAATCTCTTTGTGCTGTCTTTTTGTTATTTATTGATTACCTGACCTTTTCTTATTCGGTTTGAGTTCCGTGTTATTTATTACTTCTGTAGTAAATTAAAATTTGATAGTTTGGCAATGATAAGAGGTGGTCCTAGTTCATTCATTCAAAATAACTTTTCTATAAATTGCAATCCTCTGAAATATAATTTGGTCATCTTTTTCCATGAATCACCTTTAGACATGTATGTAATAGAAATCGAATGAACGGTAAATAATTTAGTTAGCGTCTAAATGTCCTAAAGAGGATAATAATTAAAAATACAATATTTTTTCTAAAATAACCGATGCGGTTATACCCAGAGGTACGTTATAAATTCATGGACACTGGGGAAATTTGAATTTGGGACCCCCATGTATTGAGTTGATTTCTTCTTCTGGGAAAATCCCACCACTTCGGTATACCTGTATCTATACAAAAAGTTAAATAATCATTGTAATTACAATATATAGGATATAATTGGATAGGGTATTGCATAGAGCTGGTCTATAAACAACAATGCGCTCTGCTCTGCGCCAAGGTGCAGGTCCAAAATTTAAACTTGATTTTTTTTTTAAATCGATAATAAGCTGCTTGTATTTCATATGTTACCAGTTGCCATATGCAATCTAAGATCCCCTGATATGGGACCCAAATTTTATTAAGATTTTTTTACTTAAAAAATGAGTTTATAGAATAATAGTACAATGATCATTCTTCAAGTGAACTTCATTCTATAGTCCGTTCCCTGGTATATTTCATCGGATCCACTCGTTTATTTAGCTCTAAGGAACTATCTGACAGTTAAAATTGACACTAGCACACTAACTTAGTGAAGTCATCCTTTATTCCCCCGACGTCCATCAATTGGAATGATTTTCCCAAGTCAGTGTTCCCATCTTCCATCTAACTATCACCTAACTAACTCAACATGTTTATGCATTTGTTGAGTTTGAATTTCTAATCTCTTCCTGACCTAGTGTTGTCCGATGCAGTACCATAGCCTCGGTCGTTTCGTAATATAAAATAATTGATTTTCGGACTTTGGAGGCAATTGTCCTTTTTGTCCATAAGATAACGCGCCAATGGATATAACTTTTAACTAATAAATTTAGAAAAAGTCCTATTTTATGCATTAATTAATATTAAAAAATTGTTTCAAGGTATAACAATGTCAACATAATGTGATTCAAATGCTTATATAATTTTACAATAAGATTATGGAAATAATAAATTTCACTTGTTTGGCTAACATGTACGATGTACTGGGTTCAATTCTCGGCTACAGTGTGCGAAAGTATACGATTGTAAGATAAGAAAATGTTTCATTTATAGCATCGGTATTATTCTGAGACAGGTACAAGATTTAAAAGTTCAGTTGGAACTTCTACGTACCTATAGGCAATTATTATATAAATAAATTAACAAACTATGGACCGGTGGCACAGTTATCCAACCCAGCCCACAGACTTTACACAGTCCCTTATTACATTAAATTGAATTTTTAATAATAAAAAAGTACTGGCTTTCAGACAATTTCCTGTTTTTTATTCCGTATATTTTAATTTTATAACATCTTCTGGAGCTTTAATAAAGACCAGAATATTTTAAGCGGCTTTTTGTAGCTTCAAAGATTTCTATCGATTTCTTTGATTTTATAAATTCCATAAAAAACTCCATCGAATTTTCAGTGCTTGCTTATATATTTCATTGTTTACGTAAAATTTTATTGACATAACTCCATTTATTTTTCTCACATTGTATTGCATTATACAAATGTTCGTTGAATGCCATTTTAAATTAAATTATATATCTGTAAATGTTCGTACAATAAAGCAATATTTCCTTCAATTTTCACTGAATTTCATCGAATTTTATTAGAATTTGATTAAAAGTGTACGTGAAAACTTGAGAAAATTTGATTATATTTCTGTAAAACCTTATTGAATGCGTTCGATTTTTATCCTGTGACTTTGTACGCGTGAACTTATCTCTTTTCGAGTTTTTTTTTCGAATGTTAAGTATCTCATCCTTTGCGCACAGGAACCTTAAATATGTGTACTAAATTGTATTGAAATCGATGAAGGGGTTTTAAAGTTCTGGCAATACAAACAGACAGAAAGTCAGAAAATACTTCTCAACATTTATTATTACTATAGATTGAATTGATTTTTATGAAAATGTAACTAGATTTTGTATATTATTTTGTCGATTGCATTGAAATAAACAAAAATTCAGAATAATTACATTTTTACTTATTTTTTTTATTGATTTTGTTATTTAAGTAATTCTCTTTAAATTTCTATAAAACTAAATTTAATTAGATTTTGTTTGGTTATTTTTTTTTTGTCTCTTGAAGAATTTTAGTATTTTTTGTTATACGTACATAATTACATGATTTGTGTTAAGTGTTCACAAATGTGAATGAATTTAATTTTTTCTAATCAATTTTGGTCGAATTTGCATGAATTTTATTGTTTTTGTGATATTTTCTTTGAGTTTATTTATTGTTATTTATGTATTAAGGTCCGGTATCCGTCGCCATGTTAATCTTTGGTACAGATCTGTTCAAAAACGGCTGAACCAATGGCTTATGCTCATTGTAGCATAAAATGACATATTTAGCAGTGACTTCGTTTCTTATACCCTTAAATCTACAAATATCCTTACTATTAATTAAATGATCAGAACTAATTTCACCTAACTTAAAGAGAGAAATGTCGGCTCCAGTATTGATTAAACGGGTAATGTCAAGATCGTGTGTCATGCTAGACTTAAATACGATGTTGTTTGACATTGATAGGTCTAAATGGTATACCTTAGCCACGTTAAGTGTGGGCGATATGGAAGCCTGCTTAGAGGATATAAAAGTAGAATTACAGTAAAAAGGAGATGAGTCTGCGTGCAATGCAGAGGACCTGAGTGAGGAGGGTTTCACTTTTCCCACTCTTTTACTAGAGTAGGAACCTCTATGGTTGAAGGGCCGACTGCTTTGATCAGAGTTGTCATTCTGATGATATCTTGAGTGATTTGAGAAGTGATTGTTCGCGAAAAAAATTGAGCGAGCTCTGCCGCTATTTCTATTATTGCCATTATAGCCATCATATCCGTTGTTGTTCCTATCACAACGATCAAATCCATTAGAGAAATTATGGTTATTGTTGAAGTGTCCCCTGCGTGTGTAGAAGACATTAGCATCAAACTGTGGTTATGTAATATCCGTAAACCTCTCTATAGCCTCTTGGTAGCTAGAGAAAGAGCTGGCTTCAATGACTGTGCGAACTCTTTCATTAGTGGATGAGGGCTTGTCTTGTCGAAAGCACAGTATGATCTTCAGCCACTGAAGCGGGAACACCCTCAACTATATAAGCGCGTCGAAGGCGTTTAGCAAGACTCGATATCAGCATTGAATTTAATAAGATTACCATTATTTTTTAAAGAGAAGTTTAAGTGAAACTTTTACGGAGCTATTAATTTTAATTCCTTTTTCTAAAACATTTATGATCGCTGCCATGGAATCCTAGTTGGTAACCAGATTTAAGGAGCTACCCGACAATTTAGTCTTTATGAACGCGAAGTGTAATTCTCTGTGTTAGACTCAAGTAAACGTAACTAGTTTATAAAGGCTTACAGCTTAGGGCTCCATCAAATTCGACTGGTAGGAATTTCGATGCCAGGTTAAAAAAATCGATTTTAGACATAGGCATCATGACAAGTGGATCGTTAACTTTTGGGGAAGAAGGCAAATGGATAGTATTCGGGGTTACTACCGTGGGAATTATTTTGCCAGTCAATAATGTAGGAATCACGTAGTCACACTTTAAAACTATAAAGCCGCGTTTGATTTTATCCTGTATTGACAAAATAGAACACTAATAATTTCACGTTGTCCTTCGGTGGCTGTGTCCCGACAGATGGAAGCCAAGGCAGTGAACTGATTAAATAGGGTAACTAAATTATCCCTTACTTGATCTAATTAATTCATTAAAAATAGAATCCCTACTAGCAGTAAATGAAATCATTAAATAGCAGGATGCAAAGTCAGCAAAATTACTAGATTAAAAATGTTAAAATAGATCGTAACAAGAATTCAAATACTTGTTAAGCAGATAATATCGTTGATATAAAGGAGGAATAATATAGGCTACAAAACTCATCCTTGATGAATACACGCATTAATATTAAGATTATCGAAAGTTATCTCATCAACAAATACACGAATAATACGGCTAGAGACATTTTTCAATTCATTTGCACAACTTTGGGGACATTGCAAATGACGAAAGTTTGATAACAAGGTTTTAATGCCATACAATAACAAACGGAGAAATTTTTTTACTTTTAAATAACTTTAAATAACTAGACATTTCAGACTAACAATGCATTTTTATAAAGAATAGAAATATCAGGTTATACTTAAATATAACTTTAGATTAATTTAAAATGCAGTAACTTGAGCTTGCAGCGGTTATCCAACACTATTTATAGTCGAATATTATGTATATTTTAAAACTGCTGAAGAGAAAAAAAAATTTCCTCTAGATATCAGTTGTATTATTTGTTACATCAAATTTCTTTGCTACCTTCTTAATTTGCAGTGTTAGTTTTAAAACTTCGAAACTTGTATATCTTTAGAATCCAAAAACGCATCTAACGTTTTTCAAAACCGATTCTAGACCATTATGAGAAAACACGCATGAGCTTTAAGGTAACTTATCATCCAACTCTTTTGTCGCCCGGAGAGGTGAATAAAATTGTAAATATTTACGTCAATGATGCTCGTTGATGCAACCAATTAATCACTTACTGATGCAATTGAAGCAATTGTCATTTGATCCATCTCATTGTCGGCGAATGATGAGAATTTTAAATTGAATTGAAACCCATTAACCCAACCGATTTATGGTTTTATTGTGCGATTGACAATCGTTGGTTCAGTTGCTCTCTAGATGGCAAATCTGTATTTGGCACCATGCTGGTTTACACACACCTTGCAGGTACTGTTTCTGCAAAAATCAACGAAACAAAAAATCGTAATTCACCTTTTTGCTGTTTGCTTGAAAAAATAACGAACCAATTTTAAAATAACTTGCGTTATTGTAAAGAGAAGAAAACAACTTTCTAGTGATATATAACTCAACCAACCATGTCATTTAATAATTTTTAATATTAAATTTGATATCAAAAGATGCTCCCATCAGGATTAAAATAGTTGTGTTCCAAGATTTTGGTGAACATTTTCAGAGTGCTTTTTATTGGAATACGCTGTATGTACAAATGAATGATATAAAATATAATGCAAGCTAAATTAATAAAATCAACAGCAATCCGTTTTACTGCCATTCAAATAAATTCGATTCAATGAAAACAGTTTGCTGGCCGTGCATTCCTTTGTTTTTTCATCCACTCTGCACAGTGAATATTTTAATAAAGCCGGTTTGCACGTCGTTTTACCATTCTCCACACCCCTCAGTCGCCGACCTCATAGCCCATCCACGTAGATAAATAATTCATGTCTATATGTGTGTGTGTATATGGACGGGTTTCCGTTTCCTGTGGCGGTAGTTTCGAAACTGTTGATGAGAGATAGATGTCTGACAATGTACGCTGACACTGTCAAGGACCCGTTTCCTAGCGCGGCTCCCTTCTAATACCGATTCAATTTTGATAAGCGCCTTTTGCAATAGTTTCGCGAGTTATAAATGGGATGAAAATAGATTTTAGAATGGTTGAAAGTTGGTTTTATATGCACGGGAACGCGTTTGAATTATGCAGCTGCGCGAAATGGAGGAGTTGGCTGTTTTATTGTGTATGTGTTTTTAGTCGATCGCTGGCGGTGGTAACTGCGGGAGATGTGTGAGAAGTTTTTAGTTGTCTTAAAATTGCAACGGAACTTTGAGTTTTGAATTTTTAAGGTTGTTCGAATGTTTATAAGTTTTGAAAGAGTTACATTTTCTGCAATAAAAGTTTATAATGTCACAAAGTGTGTTGAAAAGCCAATATTTTTATTTTCATTTTAAAATAGCGTAGTACTATTACAAACCGGCTGTGTATTAATATTTAGAAGCTTATTGTCTATAAATTTCATATGAAGATATCCAGAGTTTACTGTAATTTAACGTTTAGTTAATTCTGTTATTCATTCAATTGAAAGTATGTAACTGTAACATAACATCATGGAGTGTATGCATGTGGATTTGAGCCCACGATCGTTAACTATTCGCGCCACTATTTTACCAATTAAACTATCGATAATTTAACACATACCCATAACTCTAATTAACATATTTTTTGTCATTATTAAGAAAAGCACACCCTCAGTTCAAAGACCAGAGAGAAGATGAAGACTGATGTCACGTTATGATTCGATGAATGTACGATCTCTTCTTAATTAAATATTAAATTAATTGTAGCGCTATCTGGCGAATAAGCTAGATATTGCAACGATTATGTGTTAAAAATTAATTATTCGAGCAGCACTTGATCCCACGATATTCGACTATTCGCGCTAATGCTTTACCAAGAAAATTATCGTGTGTTCCCATCCGCCGAATCAGAAATGTTTAGCTTCTAACACATAAATCTTAATTGACATGTTATTTTGTCTTCTGCGTAGTACAATAGCAGGAGATTGAAGGGGGGCGGAAAATAGTTCAGCTTAAAGTATCTGGAATCGAATAAGACTAGCCTAGTCTCTCTATCTCATGTAGTTTTCCTTTTGTCACTGTTTGAACGCAATGCTGCTAAGTCGTTCTGTCGGAATCAAACAACTGAGAAAACATTTTCTCTGACATCATGGAACAAATCAGCAATGAGCGAGCAGTCAGATTTGATAGAAAGGGTCATCACATGTGATGAAACATGAATTTTTCAGTACGATTAGGAAATGAAGAGGCAAACTGTGAGAATGAGAAGAGCTTGAATTAGCATGACCAAATCCAAACTGAATGCGATGCTTATCGTTTTCTTCGACATCAGGGCGTCATCATGGTTAAATGAGTACCTGAGAGTCAGTATAAAGTAGTAATTGGGTGATCACGCCATATAGCCTATAAAAGCTTAACATCAGATATTTAGATAATTAAATGAAAATGTTTGAATTAAAAATTAATTAAGCAGGACTTGAACCCACGGCTTCGGTTCTCCTGTTCACTGCTCTTACTAACTAAGCTATCGAGTTTCCACTTCCGAGGAGTTAGAAAATTTTAATTCATACTTCACAACCCTAATTGACATATTTTGTGTTTTCAATCAACTAACATTCTCATGGTTTGATGACTGGAAGAAGATGAGATTATTGTGACAAATTGTGAATTCATTCGGTTCGTGTAGGATATCTACTACATTCATATTAAATGGTAATTATTGATGGGTTCAAGTCCTGCTCAAGTAAATAATTTTTAATTAATAAATTTTCATTTAATTATCTAAATGTACATATACAGGGTGTTTCAGAAATAAGTACATTAAATTTTAACCAGTAACAGAACCTGCAATATTTCTTAATAACTATTTTTTGTAAACCTTCTAGATATTGTGTTAAAATTGTTTCAAGATTGATAAAAAATTTCATTATCCGCCAATGGAATCCATGGCCGACTTTCAAATACGATTTATGATTATGATATGCACTTGAAAAACTTGACAGGATTGACATTTCCCATAAACAATTATTTCTCACCATTGCCACTGGATCAAATAATTTAATTATTATGAAAATACACAAACGACTCGTAATTTTATAGGGGGGGGGGGTAAAAATGCTAAATAATTATGAAATTTAAAAAAAAAGTTACTAAGAAATATTGTAGCTCTCGAAAAGTTGTGTTACTGGTTAAATTTAATGTACTTATTTCTGAAACACCCTGTATATATTTTAATAATAATATGAAATAATATTTCTCTACATACTGTTTTTATATGATACATACACAAACATTTTCGTCTAGAGTCTAGACAATAAACAACTTGTATCCTTTAAATTTGATCAAATCATCTTGATCAATAACGAAACGATGTAGTTTTTTACAAAAAAAAAAATACAAAACCATTAATGCTACTACTCTGTCTGGTCAAATGTGAGATAACTAATGTACCTAACTAGTTTCTTGACGCTATTGCATAATAGTCGCAAGCGAGTTAATATATTTGTATTTAATTTTCTGTGAATGTTAAATTTATCATCCAAAGCAAACTAAAATTGAATAAATATGAACACAGACATATTCGATTAGATTGATCTGTTATATTATATAAAAAAGCAAACAAAATGTTAACTATGCTTGGCTTCTGATTAGATATATCATTGTCGACTAAAGATATTTACTATATTTTTATTGTAATGTATTTATCGTTGATTTAAATAATAATTTATAAAGAAAGCAATTATTACATCATATTTATCATTGCTTATGAAATAGTTGATTGTGATTGCTTTTAATAAAAAATATATACGATATTTGTTTAGTAAGGTTGCAAGCTATTTGCCTTTACAAATACTCTACCTATAAGTCTGTGTCTCTAAGAGAACCAAAAAAGACTTCAAAAGATTTAAAATGATCAAGCGCTACGTATATCAACCAGGCGGCCCGGGTTCGATTCCTAGGACAGACATTTATCAGTCTTCCTTTTTCAAAGGATTGGGGCTACAGATTCACTCAGCCTAAAAACATGAGTACCTGGAAGTAACATCATGGGGAAATAGCATAGTGCTATCCATTTAATCATTCATCATTATCATCAACATTAACACCCCCAACCCTGAGCATTATATTCCCGGATATAAATATAAATAAACCAGTAGATATGGTTTGTGCAAAGGGAGCAACCATAAAAAAAATCGACTCCAAAATACTCCAAGATACACTAAAAACGTTGATAGTATGTAAAAAAGATTTTAACAATACATCAGAGCATTATCAATGTTTACAAATCATTTCATAGTTTCGTTATTGATTTATATTAAATTAATATATTTTTTTAAATAGAAGAGTTATTTTAAGTATATTATAAATATGCTCAACTCATCCCTTGCTCCATGAAGATGGTTCAATAACATCATCTTCTCAAGAGAAAGCTGAATTTTTTGCTCATTTATTCGCTAGTAACTCCAATCTTGACTCTCAGAACCCCAATGCACAATTCCCTGTATCCCATCCAAAATGTCCAAAGTAATATTCAAAACTAAGGAAATCCAAAAAATCTTGTCTCATCTAGATACCAAAAAAGCCAGTGGCTCCGACGGCATTCCAGCAACAATCCTAAAAAAACTGGTCTACTGATCTTGCTCCCATTCTTCGGAAACTCTTCCAGCTGTCACTTGACACCAACACCTTCCCTTTGATTTATTTTGATATGGAAATCTGGACTAGTTCAATCTATTCCCAAAAAGGGAAAGAAAAACAACCCCATAAACTACCGTCCCATAA
>JARJED010042459.1:0-10235 GCA_030264515.1 Sepedophilus sp. GC000190 | reverse complement strand
TTCTAAAGAACTCGAATTTTATAACGGAAATACGAAAATAATTGATAATCGTTGAAAATCTAAAAAAAAAAAATTACCTACATTTTTTTTTTTTAATAATTTCCGAAATTTTAACACGTTTTTTCCTATTATGTAGATTCAATTGACTATATATTTTAGGTTCTCCAATAAAGTTTCGACAAACATCATGCCTTTTGGATATAATTTAAAAAAAAATTCAACATACAAGTCGAAAAACATGAAAAATCGGCCAAAAATTTTCGTTTTTTGGAGAAATATTGAAATCGGCAACGTACAATTTTTTTCTAAATGATGGATTTCTATTCTATTCGACCCAAGGGATACTTCTAAAAAGGAATTTTCAATGTTGGTGAACATTTTAATTAAAATCATTTTGGGTGATATATACAGTTTTTGCAGGTGGAGTTTTCGTTTTTAAATTTCTTTCGATTTTTACAATTTTAAATTTTCTTTATTTTTTTAGAAGAATTTCTGGAAATAATTTTGAAAATCTCTTGACTTTATGTAATTTATTAAAAAATTACAGCTTTTTAATTCTTAAAAATATCTTTAATTTGATTTATTCGTATACGGAAGACTACTTTTACAAAAACTCATTTTATTTTGTAAATACACAATTTTTCCCGTTTATTTTATTCAATGTTTTTCTTACTTTTCTAAAAATAAAATTACTTGACGTTTAATTTAGAAACCACAGATTATAGGAATTTTTGAGACATTTTTTAATACGACTAGATTTTGTTGTTTAATGGAATAATATTTTCATTTTATATTTTTTAAGAGTGTCTGGAAAATCACTTAATTCTGAAAAAATCTAAAAAACCTTGATTTTTAAATTTTTTGTAGAATTTTCTGCTTATTAAAAAAAAAATTAAAAATGAATTGTTTATTGGACATTGACATTGATATTTTTGGTAGATTTTTTTTAAATCACTTAATCAATTATTTATCTGAAATAAAAATCACTTGATTTAAATCAATAATTAATTTGATAAAAATAGTTTGATTTAAATAAAATTTATGATTTTAATTATTTAAATCTGCTCCATCCTACAACCATTGTACGAACACATTTTTGAATTTCTCTTTATGGTTACTGCTATTTGTTGGATAATTAAGAGAAAAATTTCCATTATTTTTTAGAGCATATTCTAAGTTTTTGAGCATGTTTTCATTTTTACAGAGGATGTTTCTAAACGCTTAACATATCTTTTTAAATCATGTTTTTGGTTGCCCTAATATATTATAAAGATTTTCAAAGATAAAAAAAACAATTGATAATTTTACAACGATTTTCAGATTATTTTGGACGATTGAAAAATGAAATTCATTGATTTCCAACGTTTTTTTTTTATAGATTTTTTAAGAATTTCGAATATGTTTAAGGTTTTTCATTACCTGTCAATGTTTTATAATAGTTAATTAAATTTTTTGATGAAAAACACATTTAATGACTTTCATTTGAATTTATTCTTTTTGAAACAATTACTATGATTTTCATTTTCTTTCACGGGTTCATACGAATTCTAAGCAATTTGAATGAACTTTTAATTATTTTCCACTATTATAAATACGCATTCAATGATTTTCCATAATATCTTAAAAAAAATGTATGATTAAGATTTTGCAAAATTTGTTAATGAAAATTAATTTTTAATATTTAGACAATTACAAGTATTTTTCTTTTGCATGTATTTAAATCATACACTTTACTGCACATTATTTCAAAATATATTAATAAAACTTTGTATAAATAAATGTAATGTAATTTTGGTATTTTGAACACAAACAATTTATATATCTGCAAATAAATTGTAATTATAATTGAAGAATTAGGAATTTACAAATTAATTTATGAAAATTGTTAAAACTTAGCTAAATATATGTATGTTGATATTATCAAAATTAAAATTTAAATATTAAAAATAACTACAATTAATTATTGCTCTATTGTGAAATTTAATTTTGCGAAATTTTATATATATTTTTTTAAAATAATTAAACATTTTTTAAATATGTATCATATGGCGGATAAATGATTTAATCCGTCGCGTATAAAATGATTTTCCTGTGTATGCAATTGATTCTATATGTTTTTCAATGTAGTCACATTTACTTTTAATAAAATTTTCAAAGATATTAATGAGTTTTTCAAATATTTCTATCATGTAAGTATTTTCATATATTTTTAAAGTCTTCAAACGTTTTCTCAACGACTTTCACAACAGTCTTTGTAAAATTTCAAAAAATAAGACATTCTTGAGGGGTTTAACGACGTTTAATTAATTAAGTCTTTCGAATCAAATTTTTCAATGATTTTCTAATATTTTCTCCCGTCGATTTTATAAGATTTCCATTATTTTTTAAATATTTCTCTCAAATGTTTTCATATATATTCAAAGAATTCGCTTTCTTAATGATGTACAAAAGTTTTCATAAATTCACGAAAATTTTCACAGGTTTCTAGTTTCTAAATTATTTTAGAGTAAAGTCTTTTTTTTTTCGCGAGTAAAAAATCCGACTTTAATCGCGAGTTGGACTCAATATTTTTTCTACAACCGAAATAATTAATAAAATGTACTAGAATGCATCTAATTTTATTTATATTGTTGTTAGGTTTCATCGTGAAACATGGCAATTCGACGTTTCATTGTATAATTTTTGTTTTGTGGTTAGATTTTACAACGTAAATTGATATTGCCCTAGTCGCTTATTTTCAAACACTGTACGCACTAGTGCGGAAAACTGTTACTATAGTCACTGTTTGGCATGCGCAACGACGGCACATTTACGGCGCACAGTGCGGCATACAGTTAAAAAATTCAGCTTTGAGATAGCAACAGGAGGTTTGGTGCAAAATGTTGGAAAAATATTGTAGTTTGACGCTCAAGTTCGATTTTTTGTTTATTTTTAATTTGATTTCAAATTTTTTTGTATTTCTTTCGAGTTTTTTTGAGTTTCCAAGCTATCCTTAGCAAAATTTTTAAATTCTGATGGCGGATTGGGTGTGATCGGATCCTTTCTGATAAAAAAACTGTAATTTTAAGAATTATTTTCAATATAGAGAAATAAAGGTAATAAATTAATTTAAATAGTACATATAGGTAAATTTAGGACCAACAATCAAAAATTGATAAAAAATCGCACTTGGGCATTAAAATACAATATTTTTCCAATATGTTGAAGCAATCCTCGTTTTGCCATCTCAAAAACTGTGAATTGGTCAAATTTTTTAACTGTATGCAGCACTGTGTGCCGGCGGTTGTAGGAAAAATAAATGTATTACTTGTTAATATAAAATAACGCTTGGTGGTTTCTTGCGTTATGCTGTCACAAGTATATCGCACTAAACACATTCCTCTTTTATTAACAAATTAACAATATATCTAATCAAAAAAACATTAAACATTTCCTGAAATTGAATCGAAGTTTCTTAAACTTAATTGAGTTTTCTCGAAATTTCATTAAATAATATTAAAATTCTAATAAATTTAATTAAATTTCCATTAAATATAACTGAATTTTGATAAATAAAATTTATGAAAAACTATGTACCATGAATTAAGTCAAATTGATATAAAAAATAAAAGGAACTTTTTACTAATTTCGAATTTCTTATTGAAATATACACGAAGGTTATTTCAAATTCATCATCCATTAAATTCAGTTCAAAGTAGTTGAAAATTTCTTATACATGAAGTTTAGGCCAGCCCTGTTCCTGTCCTTATACTACGCAATTTAATCCCTATAACTACACTCTAATTAATGTGTCTGTTAAACGAATTAATTTCATTGTTTTCGAATTTTGTAAAAAAAATTATAAGAAATTTTTGATAAGGTTTTAGTCAAAGTATTTGACTTTATCATAATTTTTAGCAAAAGTTAATAAAATGCTAAAATCTTAATGAATATTTAACTTTTTTTTTTTTAAGAAATAGTTTACTATTTCTTATAAAGGTCGTTTTTTACTCATCGCTTTTTTTTCATTTCTAAGAAGTTTCGAAAAACTTTAATTAATTTCTAAAAAGATTTATTAAGCCATAAAAATATTCAAGAATTTAATAAATAGATTTTTCGAAAAATAACTCACAGAAATTTGAGAAATATTTAAGATTATATAAGGAAGTTTCACAATTTTTTTTTTATAGAAATTGAATTCATTCAAAATTTATTTGATTCGATGGTTTTGTGTTAATTTTCAATTAACTTTAATTATATTTTGTTGAACTTTTATAAAATTATATTGATTTTTGATAGAATTTTATGAAATTTCAATAATATCTATTTAAATTCGTTGAAGAATCATAGATTTTACTGTGTTCTCATGACTTTTCTTAATTTTTCGTTGAATTTTATTAAATTTCATGAAATTTCAATAATACTTTCGAATTTTGATTAAATTTGAATGAATTTCTATTTTTGTTTCAATTATTTTCGTTGAACTTTATTAATTTCGTCTCAACTTTCATTAATTGATCTCTATTGATTGGATTTTATCGATAATTACTTGGTTTATATTTTGTATTATATTAAATTCGTTGAATTCTTATTAATTTACATTGAAATGTATGAGTTTGTCTTGATTATGATTTATTTTGCACTGATTTTTATGATATTCCAAATATTTTTATTGAAACCCATCTATCAGTTTCATATATTTTGCTATTATTTAAAATAAAATCGCTAGAAAATCTATGAAATTCATTCAATTTATTAGTATTTTTTTAGTTTAACTTAATACTTCTTGGATTTCGTCAAAATTTCTATAAAATCTTTGAAAATTCCATGAAATTTTTTAAAAATCATTGAAGTTTCTATTGATATTTTTTAACATACATAAAATCAATTGATTTTCTTTCAAATCTTCTGATTTTTAATTTTCAATTTTTCATTTCAATTTCAATTTCAATTCAATTTATTTGAAATTCATTAAAAATATCTGAAAGCTTTATTCAATCCTTACATAAATTAAATTTTACAGGAGATTTTTTTTCGTTTTGAGATTTCTTAAAATTTCTTGTATTTTTGTCTTGGAAATTTGAAATATCAACAAATCTTTTAAAATTAAATTAAATTCTTCCAATTTCTTTAAAATTGTGCAATTCTTTGCAATTTTAAATTTCTATGAAATTCTATGAAAATCTAGAAATTTCTAAGAGTTTTATTAGAAATCACTAAAAATGTTTTTTTTATTAATTGTTATAAATTTCATGAACATTTACACGATTTTCTTATCAATCTTAAACAAATCTTTTTTATTTTTGTTAAAAAAATATTTTCTGCGAAATATCTACAGAAGTCTTTGAAATTTTCACAAAATCTTGAAAAAGTACATAAAATTCTTTGAGTGCCTAAGACTTTTCACAATTTTCGTTGACATTAAAAGAACTTAATATTATTTTTGTTTTATTTTAATTTGTATATTCTGCAAGTTTTTATATTTACATTACATTTTTTTTCACTATATATAAATCTTTTAAATTTCCTTAAAATCTGTAAATTAAAATTATAATAAATAGATGACATAATTTAAAAATAATAGCAAGTACCTTAATTTCTTTGAAACTAGTAAAAAATGCATCCAAATGTTTGCGTTTTCTTTTTAATTTGCACGTTCTTGTAAATTTTCTTAATTGTTATTTGAGTTTCATTAAATTTTTTCTATTAGATATGTATAACAGAATTGTTAAAAAAAAGAAAAGTTCAAGAAATCAACAATGGTGTTGTAACACGTATAGTTTTATTAAAAAATAGTTAGAAACAAAGCTGGTTGCATAAAAATGTGTTTTAGAGGTCCCTAAAATTTAGTTTTTTTTTTCGTGCATTGAAATTTTTCAGAAATTTGTAACTCTTCTTATTGGTACTACAAATTGAGACAATAATTTCTTAACAACTTAATAGTCATGTTTGATGTATTTTTTACAAGGGAATTCAATTTCGGGGCCAAAAAGTACAAAATTTGCGATCCTATCTGCTCAAAAAGTAAGTTTTTGGTACAGAGTGCTTGAAGAAATTACAAATTAACAAACTTTAAGGTACTGCTGCTAATCTGAAATATTATTTTCTTTCGAAAAGAGTTGTTTTAATGTATTTTTTTTGTAACATCTCGAAAGTGACAACATAGGAATGTCGGATCTCAATTATTTAAAAAATTATGATAAAAATATTGATGAAAATGTATATGTGTATACGCGCAAGAACTTATAATTTTTGAATTCAATTCATATTTTTTTTTAGATCCATCTTGAAGTCTTTTAAAACTTGAGTTTCTTTGAAATGTTGTATTTTTATAGTAATATGTCTGAAATTCTTTTGATTTTTTTTTACGAAATCCATGAAATTTATATTTATTGAATAATTGAAATTGTTAAGAATTCTTTGAAATCGAGTTTTTCTTATCGTTTCTTGATTTTTTTTAAATTTTCTACAATAATCTTTGAGATTTTCACAAAGATATTTGAAGTTTGAATCAAATTTTCTTTAAAATTTCATTATTCTCTTTGAAACTTGTAACATATCGTCACCTTACCAACAAAAAGTGTCAATTTATAAATGTTACTGGGGTCATATAAAACAATATAACTTAATACAGCACCTTGCGGTGTCTACATAATTTAAACTCAATTATTTAAAATTTGAAACTTGTGTATAACGATGCAGCGTATTTTGCTTTGGTAATATTAACTCGAGTTTGCCCTTTTTTGTTTGGAAAATTATAGTTTTCTTTATGTTAAAGTGAGATCCGACATGGCAATGAATTAGGTAAGGATTTGCCTATACCTTAAATGTGTGGTGATCCTAACTGAGATCCTACTTTTCAACTTCCTAGTGGCGCCAGTTCGCATCATAATAATTGCTATTGTGGCTAATCTTCAATGTTAATTTTTTACTCAGACCATAAAAATTGCATTGCACTCTGCGCGATATAATTGTTATATAGAAAATTGAAATCGCAGCGACGTTAAGTATGTTACACACATACGTTTTTAACGAACCAAAACAATACTATTACATTGCAATTTCCCAGATCAGATACCTATTACAATTTTTTATGTTTCATGCAAATTTTTATGAAACATAATAGCCTTACTTCTTCATCATTAAAACAAAAACGCTGTAAGAATTCGTCCATGTAAATCTTCTCTTAAGACGCTGTTCCAGCAGTTTAATTTACTTAATCCACTAAAAAAATCGCTCTAAACATGTACGACTTAATTACACCCATTATAAATAATGAAATTCCCGGCTTCGCGGAACGTTCATTGAGCACAAAAACAGCGAATAATTAACCGAGTCGTTAAACACATTCGATTAATAACTATTATTAAACGGCTCCAGCTGCGCGCGCGCAACGATTTTTCCTGAAAATTGCACAAAATCCTAGTTGATATAAACAAAAAAATAAAGAATCCACGCACATAAATGATAAAAGTGCAACGAGATGAGAACTCACAGGAGCCGGGAGAGCGTTCCTTTTTTCTTCATCTCCGCATTGTGTGCTTCACTTAATTTCCAGATTAAAAGCGGAACAAGAAACTAGTCAAGACTGAAATGGAAACCCGTTTTAATAATTTCAAATTTACAAATGTCGTATTTTATGCTGCTTTATTGATCCTCGCTGTCGCTATCGAGCGAACCAGTAGCCGCCGCGAGGAGAGGATTTTTCAGTTTCGTGTTTGGGTTCCGTTCCCGCGCAATGGAAAGGCGAGACGGATGCTTTGTTGCGTTAAATGAAATAATTTGCATTGCATAAATTAAGTAAATGTTTTGTAAAAGTTATGTAATGCTATTGAATTACACGCACACTGTGCGATGACTATGAAAATGGGCTTTTAAAAATTAATTTATTTTTATTAGGCGTGGAAATCTTACACACGTTTTTGTATATTATTAAGAAACTATTGGAGCCGATAGCAGGACGCTCGCCATCTAGTGGAATAATTTTGTAACTATCGAAAGTCATAATCGGTTCAAAAGGCACTGTGATTTGTATGTGTTTTTAATTTGTTGAACGTTTTTTTCTGTAATGTTTATTACTACCCGCAAATTCAAATTGCAATTTCAATTGTTAAAATGCCATGACACCGAATACAGCGAAAGTCTGGTCTCAGAATTTGAAAAAGTCGGCCTATCTACTCGGACACTGCTTACACGTTTTTTTTTTAATTGTACTAATGTGTATTATTAAGAAACTATTATGTAATTACATTTTTTTTTTGCGGTTATTTCGGCATAGCAATTAAAACAACCTCCGCACAGAAACAATTAATATAATCGACCATGCCTTCACTTGACCATAATCGTTCCTTCTATTCAATTTACGCTTGAAATTTGACGCACTTAATGCACCTAGAGCTTTATTACCCTTTCTCTCCCCCGGTTTGCGACGGGCAAATGATTTTCAATCTTAATTATCAGAAACTGCACGGCCATTCCGGACTCTCCGCCCGGATTCCTGGAATTGCTAAATAATAAGTACGTACGATTAACCGGAACGCTGTCATTACGCCGATACTTGGGCCGCGATATTCATTACTTTAAGTACGCTTCTAATTACCGCCATCGCTGGTAATCTATTTACCAGTATTATGATGATTTTTCTGTTCGGCGGGGTGGGGCGGGCGGGGCAGAGAGCAGATGATGGAAGAGCGCTCGTTAAATTAGCAATGATTCTGTGGTATTGGAAATCCTCGTAGAGAAAGAAGAGGCGGACATAAAATGGGGATTTGGATTTTTTTTGTAAATTAAGTAATGAAGTTTATGCGTTTCCATGGATTCAGTTTTAAAAGCGAGCTTAATTCTTGCTTAATGCAGCAGTTATTGAGAATTATCGTCTTCGGATATTGCCATGAGCATGTTGTGTTTTCGTGTTTTATTTTTATTGCGCACTGGATAATTTTAATGCGTTTATATATGGTAATTCCCAAGCTTCACAAATAAATACGTAAAATATTAATTCGTTTTAATATAAATAATTAATAAAATTAATTCGATATATTATAGCAAGTGTCTATACTGTGCAGTTTGTGAAGAAAATTGTTCATTAAATTTTTAATGCTATAAAGTTAATTTTCTCATTAAGAAAACTTTAGTTTACGTTAATTAATTATATAGTACATGTTGTTTTCTTCATATGAACATCATAAAATTTAATTCGCATAAATATCTATTTAGATTAACGACATCATACTTAATTAAAATCGTTTAATATATGATAATATTAAAAAAAAATATCGATTGCAATATTATGTATCTTCCAATTTTCTAATAGGGTGGCATAAAATATTGATTTATTAAAAAGCAATCTTTAATAAACATAAAAAACTATTAAATTTTATTTAAAGACAATTATACCAATAATATTCATATTCAATAAATAACAATATTTTTTGACAAATTAATAGATACTATAATGGCGGCGCACCCGCCATCGACACCTGGTTGGTCCGGACAACCAGGTCGACGCGGGCCACCCCCATTAGAATACGTTTATCGGTGTAGTTTTAGTAGTACGCCATGTTTAATCATGACAACAGTTCAATACAATTCAATAGGGAACTGTCTATGACATAACATAGACAGCTTCTTAAAGTTTATATAGTCTGATTATATTTAATAAAGGACTATATTTTTTTTAACCTCCAAACCGTCCAGCACGCCTACAGGTGAATACTCTACAAGCGATTTGACCGCGAGAACACCAGACATCAGCGATGGTTGAGGGAAGTAAAAGAGTTAAAGTTGGGACTCCGCCAATGCTGCTTCCTGTCTTTGGTGGAAGGTGTCTTGGGAAGGACCGTAATATTACAATTCCTCTTCGTGGTATGTCCTGAGTATTTTTGGGTGGTCTTAAGTGGGAGGTTGTGAGAATATTGCAGGGGCTGTGCGTGTTCTTTTACAATGGATGGGTCACCACTTTAACACTTTTACTTTTTAATATTCAATTTGTAAGACGTGCAACGCTTAAACGTCTTCTGAAATTCCAATAACATCGATGACGATGAGAAATCGTCAAGCTTTTTGTAAAAAATTCGTTACAGCTTGTGAAATGTCGTAGAAGTTTTGTAATAAATCATATTATGTGAAATTTTACTATAAATAAATATAAATTCTTCTTCTAATTAAGACATTCCATAAATAATAAGGAGTTTACACCAATTGATTGCTCAAATTTTGTGAAATTTCACTGAATGGAACATACTTGTTAAATTATT
>JARJED010042417.1:0-10227 GCA_030264515.1 Sepedophilus sp. GC000190 | reverse complement strand
TATGTTTTTGAGATAAGAAAAAGTAAAATTGTGGACCCTCAATTTTGAGCGAAAGAAAAGAGCGAATTCTTGCATGCGTGGTGCTAACAAAACAGCTTGAAGATCCACTGTGAAGACTGCCACGCCAGAGTTAGTTTCTATCTTTTTTTTTCGCACCTGGCTTCTTGCTTCATTTGTATATGTTTTTGATACCATTCGTCCTCTACAACAAAATATTACCTATATTATATAGAATCAGATAATGACAAAAACAATAATTCAAATGTTTAAATCGATAGCCCATCAGCTTCTTCCTAGAAGACTAGATCCTCCTCATTGTTTTCGTTTGCATCTCCAATGTAAGTAGTGTTTTCCACGGTTAGAACATAGAACTGTAAAAGTTCGTTCGATTTCTTCAGTCCTGTCCAAAATGAGTTGTAATGAGTTTTTTCACGTCTTTGATTTTTTCCAGTTTAACGGGTACATGGAAGTACATCTGACCTTTTTAAAATAGATTTCAAGTCGCAACAATAGGTTCGGTAGTTAACCTCGCCCTGTACCAATATATAATTCTTATTAGTTTTTTCAATTAATATTCGTTTAGAAGGGCCAAATTTAAAATGTAATTGGGCACGAGCTTTAATCGCTAAAGCTACTTCCGTTTTCCAGTAATGAATAGGTACTTCGCTCTCAACTTTTCTTACTGTGGAAACTTGAGAAATCAAATCCAAGTATTCGCTTGGTTGTATTACCGTGTCCATCTTTCTAATTTTTCGTTCAATATTCCCGAAAACCCTATGAGGAGGGATGAAAGAATGACCAACCACTGGAAAGGTTACACTATTTTTTTGCAATTTAGAGTTTCATTAAAAAATTGGACAACATTCCAATCATAGTGATGTTCTTATTTTGATCGGGGCAGCCATCGCAGAAAATCTTTACTTCCTCTAAGCCTGACAGGTCCAAATTCTTTATATGGTAGTATACAATCGAAGCAATATCGTTGGACCCTTTAAATGTTTCGTGTTAGCACCAAGTATATGAGTACACCAAACTAGGATTCTGAGTAGAAGTAGAATTTCCCTCACAAATTGTAAAATTGTAGAGGTATAGGTATAGTAGTATAGTACTATAATAGGCGGACTGATCTGGAACAAGGTTTTTTTGGCAATCGAACGAAAGTTTAAGTACAGTTGGTACATTGTCTTGTTTGAGCATATTATAAAACGCACGGGCCTTCATCTTATGAACTGTATATTCAGCCATAAATTCTACCTTTCTGGGTTCTGTAGGCATTACGTTGATTTGGGATTTCAGGCGAATGCATTGCGAACAAGCATCTCTTGCAGGAGACTTAATTAAAACTAATGTTCAAATCATAATTGAAAATATTTAAGAAGTAAGAATATTTCACAGTTTTTTTACAGTACAGTCGCTTGGCGTATACTGCCTAGTGGTTCTGTGGCTTGTATAATGAGACTCTACAAACTGTAGTGATTTTAAGAATTCTGTAACGGCTTCTTTTTTAATTTAAAATTTGTCTGCTATTTTGTCACCTCCCCTTCGTTCACGTGGAGACTGCAAAGTTAACTTAAATTTCTTGGCAATATTCTGAACACGGAATTTAGAAACATTTAAAATGGTAAGGAATGCTTTGCTACAAACCTGTACCATTCTCTCGAGCCGAGTTGACACAAAATATTTTATTGGTATACTGTTTTTTCTATCTGCATTATTGGCCTTTCTTTTATAATTTTTGCGAATCCTGTCTCTTTGTGGAGCTTGTTGTCGTGTATGTTTTAAGATAAAATAATCTTGTGTTACCTTACCAGAGATCTTATAAAAAGCTTCATGAAAGCGCCTTGTATCTTGGAGTTTAATTTTTGTACAATGAAATGCATTGTTTTTTTTTTAATGAGTGCATGTTGGCAATGATCGTAATCCTTTTGATTTATGCCTGAAAAAAATAACAAATACAAAATTATTGTTTGAATAAAAATAGAAGCAAAATAAATCATTTCAGTACTAAACATAACTCGCTTCAGTTACCTACCTATTTTGTATGGCAATATTTATCTTCCGCTGCTCTTTAACTACTTTTTGTTTCTTTGTACGGTCCATCACTGATTAAAAAGTAAAATAATAATTTATAGTTAATTATTATTTTTTATTACCATAAAAAATAATAAAGAAACCGAAGCCACAAACATGTAATTTTTTGAGGTTATAAATATAACGGTTAAAACAAAGAAGGAGCTAGTTTTGATGCATGCAAGTGCTAGTTTTGTAACACACACTCATGCATGGAACGGACCAGTTTTGACACAAACTGTAACTTTAATTCTTAAAATCCAGAGGAACGAGCAACTTTTGCTAGATTATCTTTTTCAATTCTTATATATGACGAAAACATCTGTCAAAATTCATTGCTACCTCGTTTTTTTTAACGAGCGAATTTTGCATATCAACTACTAATTTCTACTAAATAATTCATACTCTTTTTGTAATTTACAATTTGGTTAAATGTTATTGTATTAAAATATAAAACATTATGTTTCAATTTGGTTGTGTTCTTTCCCTCGATAATGACATGAAAATTCATAATTTACATAATTATTATATTATTATTAATATTTTTATATGTGTAAATTATTTATGAAGTTATTAATGTTGGTAACTATAAAATTATTATGTTAACTTCTGTGTATATAGTATTATACACAATATTATGACATTCAATGTATTAAATACAATCTACGAATTTATATTCTCTGTAAGCATACATGTTGCGTGTAAATGGATTGTAATATCCCTAATGCATTTATATTTTCTCATAATTATCACTACATAAAAATGTATTCAACTACCGGTATCGATAAAGCGCCCCCAATTCCAGCTAACAATTTTATTGTGTAGTATGTTCAAGATCATTTAATAGCAATGTTAATCAGAGCAATGCGGCCATTACATCACACTTCGGTATAGTTAAAAAATCCGTTTTTATCCGACATGGAATAAAATTTTATTTTTCACCTTTCATTCTCTCATTTCGCGTACTGGGGAGAACCCTGTAAATAACAGCCCCAAATAATCTTGCTGAGTGAAACCGGAGCACAAATCGATTTGTTGCATATATTCGTTCGAAATTTTTATTTAAAAATGTACTACCTGGAGGGGTGTTTTTTATTTGATGAAATATTTTTTCGTAATTTGCACCTGCTGATGGATTAATGATCAACAATTTGAAATCAGCGAGAGCGATATTAAAAATTCCTTCGTGTATGCGTGCTGCTTGCAAATCAACTGAATATCATTATTATCATTACAACTCTTTTCATTGTTAACATGAAAAATTAAATCAAATATTACTAATATTGAATTTAAAAATATCAATTTACATTAGGTAAGGTACGCATTAAGATAAGTTACAAAGAAAGTTTATAAATTGTATAATTAAACTGAAAACTTATTAATTAAAATATTTAATTATGCCGTCGGAATATAAATTCCACGTTCCTTTTTATCAATTCCCAAGCCGGCATTGTTTCTCGGCCAAATTGCTTAACTTCCAACCTAAATTATGTCATGTAAAAATCAATCTAAAAGTAAAAAGAACATATTGCTCGCCTGAGCTTGGCACACGATTACTTCTCTGTAAAAAAGAAGAGGAAAAAAGCATTAAAATCGCACATGTAAATAATTTCACTTTCAAACCGACTGCGGTGGGTTCCCTTTCGGTCGGATCTACACGTGGAATTATTATGTAGAAGTTGGGGTGTTTATAGAAAGGAAAGCATGAAACATGAATAGAAGGCAGTCGGGAAGGTGGGGGTGCGGGTGGCGGCGAACCCTTCCAGAAACAAAACGGTACAGTTGAAAAGTCTGAAACAAATTAAAACGTGTCCCAGGTTAGGGGCGGAAAAAAGTGCTGCCCTGTGGTGGAGTGCCTCGTCTCTAATGATACTATTATTTATTATTTACCTTTCCCGTTTAGGTCGATACTGTAGTTGTTTATTAAATCATGATGCGCCTGATATAGGTCGCATGATTTTTTTAGACGAACGCTTTTAGATGCCGTAGTATTTTTTTAACTACAATTGATTTTCTCAATTTGTTTACCAAACTTTTTTAATATATTTCAAAGAATTGAATAATACCAGTAGTATTATTATTGGTTTGTTATTGAATATGTTTGTATCAAAATTTTAAATCATAGGATAGTTAACATTAAAGTAATGTTTTAAGACTAATTTATAAAAATTTACATTACATACATATCCCTTATTGACATAATATTTACTTAGCATAAAATAATAACATTTTTAAATGTGATAGATATTTTATCTCCGTTAATAATTAACGGAGACAAAATATCTATCACATTTATTACAATTATTGTTCTGAGGGTGGTGTCACATTTATAACTCATTGCCATCATCTTGTGTGGAGTATGCTTCTTGACGTATTCTCTTATTTTATTATCGCAGTTATCTAAATACCATCAGATGTTCATGGCGATTGTCTTCATAGGATTGTATCTGCTCTTGAAAAAGCTAAGTTGATACAACTGGAAATTTCAACCTGCCTCAACTTATTTTTGGAAAGGGAAATATCATTTTAAACCTTATGAACATTGTAAATGTAAAGCAATTAAACACTCATAATACTGTACTAGATCTTTTAATATTTAATTTAACTGTGAGTATAAATAGATCCGGCTTTTCATTACTTCCAAAGATGATTATCATCTTACTCTTAACATGTGGGTTATAGTTTTTTCGGATATCAAAACTTATAAACTTTTATCATGAACTTTTTCTTATTGATTGTACATTGTTAAATGAATTTTTGAATGCTGGTAATGTAGTATATTTTTTTATACTATGATCAATAATTGGAATCTCAAACATACGGGCTCTTCAAAGGTAAACCGGGGAAGAGAGTGATAAAGATATCCCACACTTTGGAACAGGCTTTTTGGTCAGCTTTAAAATAAAAAACTCTATACAAGACTTCCAGTCACAATCCTCAAGAATCTCATCACTCACTCTAAAGGTATCTAAATTTACACCATAACAAATGCCCATCATCCCTAATAACTAATAATAAAAATAACACTTCAATAGACTATAAGGAAACAAACATTTCTTGGGACCTACTCAACCAGATCATAAATAATACCCCCAAAAACCATGTAATATTTTTAATCGGAGACTTCAGCGCTCAACTAGGCAGAGAAAGAACATACCGCGACATCATCAGAAAATAGCCCGCCCAAGAGAAGAAGAACAAAAATAGACAGAGACTCATTGATAGAAAACCTCAAAAACTCAAATCAATGGACAAACTACACTAAAAAAAATCTACAACGTTAAAGTTCTCTGAGGAGTAGACACAGGTTCGAATCACTATTTAATTAAAATTAAATTAACTCCATAAAGGAAACAACAAAACTAACCCCATAAACCTAGAAAAAAATGTACCCTATCTAGCTAATCAAGAATGATAATTACTAAAAGTAACCGAAAAATAAAAATCACGGATAATCTTGATTACAACCTTAAACCAATTTCAGAATCATGGCTATTACACCAATCCCAAAAATCAGAATTATCTTTCCAAAATCTAGCAAAACGAAGAGAAGAAACCACCCGAACCTTATGGAGAATATAAATAAGGATCCATTGAAATGAATTGAAGAACAAAGCACAATCGAGAGATTACTACAAAACCTTAAAAGCAACTTCAAAAATACGGATCCTCAACATTAATAGGCTGTCCCATAACAATAAAAACAATGCAAAAAGCCTGGCTAAATATTTCAATAAGCTCTTAATTTCTGAGGAGCCAATAGAACTCCTTAACTTGAACGCCAACGGTCCAATAACATACCGCCAGAAAATATCAACCTCCCCACAATAAAAAGTTTACCAAACATTTATAAAGCGCCGGGAGAACATAAGACCTTTTTAGAGATTTAGAAATATATATAGGAAGATCACCAAAAATTTCATCAACAGGTTCTCAACATATGAATTAAAGAAAAACTACCAGAATACGGGACGACAGCCATCATCTGCCCATTACACAAAAAAGAGTAGACAAAACAAACCCTAACAACTACACTCCTAGACATAACAACTAAAATCCTTTCAAGGATCATCCCTAACAGAATCAGGTTGTAACTCGAGAAGGAACTAGGACAGGGTGGCAAATACGTGGCATGCGTGACAAGTTTGGCACGTAGGAGATTTTTTATGGCATCCAAAATAGCTATTTGTGCAACGAGTTAGGAAAAGTGATTTTTTTCATTCAAGCCATGAGATTTTTTATCAAGGCGAAGCTGTGAATGGAAAAAAAGACTTTTCCTGACGAGTTGCACACAAGATTTTGTGAAATTCGTAATTGTAAGTTTCATAAAATATTTCACAATTGGCCTTGACAGAAAATATTTGACAATTGGCCAGGACAGTTTTTTTTTACAATTCAGGTTAGGTATGTCGATGACAGCTATGGGCACCAGAGCGCGCGCCGTGTGCAACGGATTTTTACATTGTTTCTCTTTTGTTTTATTTTTCCATTCTAGTTTGTAAAAATTGATATTTCCCAACCCAAAGGAATATGGAAAAATTAAAGAATTCCTTATCGAATTTCACAAAAATTATATGTATTCCTATTTTTTTATTTTTAGGGCAGGCAGGTAAAATGTTTTTCCATACAAAATTTGTTACTTATATAGACCCTGTTCAAAAGGCAATGGCACGGAAAATAATCAAATCATGAGTCTCAAACTCATAATGAATTACAACCGGAAGAGAAACAGAAACATGATGATAACATCTATAGATTTGACGATTGAATTCACAGGGAATCCCTACTAAAAATTCTAAGACACCTCAGACTCTACCCCAAATTAATAAACATAATAAAATGAACCCTCACAAACACCAAGTCAAAAGCGAAGTTCAGGGGCAAAATTATTGGAAGCATTCGAGTTCAGAACTGGACTAGGCCAGGCATTACTGTTCAACTGCGCTTTATAAATGCGGATGACTTGGCATTATTAGCAACTGACATAGACGAAGCTAAATATCAAAAATTCAAAACATTGTAAAATTGTAACCGAATTCAAATACCTCGCAGATGTAATAACAAACAACCTAAACGAAAAAACCTCACTTCTTATAAGAACGAACAAGCTAAACTAAAACACAAAAATTTGGAATCCTCGCTAAACTGTAAGTCTCGTTTCTATGTCTAAACTTATTAAAAACGCATCTCTAACACATCTAGAGGAAATCCTATGTATAAATCTCTGCTCATGATGATTTATACTAGAGCAGTGCCATTTTTTAGATGCACTACTTTTTAATGACCTCCGAATATCAGCAGTTTCACTACTGTACTCGTATTTTCGTTGAAGTAGTGGAATATAAAACTGTAATCATTCGAATTTTTCTGTTATTTGTGCATTATTGTGCTTATCGATGCTTCATATTGTTTATTTTTATAATAGTGGATTAGTAGTGACTTAAACGAAATAATCATTGTATAAATAACGTCAAACAAAAACTGTAAAGTGCTTTCATGCATCCTTTTATTTTCCTTATTTTGTAGTCAATGGACGCGCAGGATGCTCTTTACGTAAATTATCCTGGTTAAAACTATTTATGAGGACGCCGCAGCGTAAATAAAATTAAGGGAAGCCATAACACATCTTGCACTCCCTCAATAAAGGGTAAACTAAATTACAACTTCTATTTGAAGTGTTTCGTTGAAAGTATCCTTTGTGAGTGCGCTAATTAAACAGAAATTTGATGAATATAGCATTTATTTATTTATTTATTTATTTTGAGGACACCGAGACGACGAAATGTATTATTTGTACAGACGTTTTCGGAGAAAGATGAATAATTTTCTATTGAAATTAATATTTATATGTACTGGGCGTTCTTGGGTTCTTAAATGGGTTTATATTTACGAGAATGTGAATAAATATTTTAGGGAGTGAATTAAATATTGCGGAATGTGATTTTTTTTTAATATGTTACACTACACTTGTAGTAATTAGGTAGCTAATCGAATATTAACCTGATTTCAGGACATGGTATTTTATTATAGTTTATAATCGCATTTCCAGAGAAACAACAAATTAAGTGCAAAAATCTGATGTGACCATCCACATGACATTATCATACGTATTGGCATATATAAATTTTGGTTTAATAAATATTACTGAAAAAATGCTATAAAAGATAGTTTACCTGAAGAGATACGATTTTCTCTTCAAGTAAAGTACTCGATAGCTCAAAATTTATTAATTTTAAAAATAGAATTTATTGAATTATCATGAAAATTGTTAAAATTTTATGAACATTTTACGAAAACTAATGAAAATTTACCAATTTAAGAGTGAAATGAATTTTAAGAAAATTTAATTAAATTTATTGAAAATTTTACGAAAATCATTAGAATATCAACAGAAATCAAACAAAATTGATCAATTGTATTGAAAGTTTAATAGAATTAATAGAATTTTCTTTAAAATAGTTAAAAAATAATCAAAATTTAAGAAAGCTAATTAAAATTGAATTTTAATGAATATCAATTATCTTTAGCGACATTTTTTTCACTAAAATAAATGTAATATCAAAAACATCAACTGAATTTTCATTGAAACTAATCAATTTCTATAAAAAATCCAAATTTTATGAAAAATTTATTGAAAATTTCAGAATCAACGGTAGGCCAACAAAATCTAATATAATTGATGAATTTCTATAAAAAAGACTCAATAGAATTCAATACATGTTGTTCAAATTTGATGAAAACTCTATGATAATTAATGAAAATACAACCAAAAGCAAAAAAAAACTCGAATAAATTCAATAGAATTTCAATGTAATTTAATAAAATTTGACGAAAATCGATGAAATATCGATAACAATAAAAAAATCGATCAAGGTTATAGAAATTAAAGAAAAACATACGATTTTTTATAGATTTAAAGGAATATCACAAAAAAGGCATGAAAGTTTGAGAAAATCATTGGAAATTGATCAAAAGTCAATAAAAGGCTATGCAATTAAAAAGAATGAAATAAAATTCAATGAAAACAATAGAAATTTCATTACAGTTTCATGAAAATCAAGCAACATTTTAATGAAAATTTAATACTTACTATTCATTGAATTCTAATTTTTTTAAACATTTACGAAAACTTAAGGAAAACTTATCAAAACTAAACAAAAAAATGAAGAGAAAACAATTAAATCCAAGCGAATTGCAATGAAATTTTATAAAAAATTGACGATAATTAACAAGAACAAAAATGAATATCGATCGATTTTAATGAAAATTTACCAAAAATGAGGAGAAATAAATTAAATTTCAACGAAAAACAATAAAATATAATCAAATGTAATCAATTTTCTTGAAAACTATTATAAATATAATTATCAACTGAAAGAAAATGAATGAAAAACAACAAAAAATACAAATGAATTTCAATCAAATTTTGATGATAATCGAGAACAAAAAAACATGAAAATCGGTGTTTTATAAAAGAAAACTTAAAATTGCAAGGAAAATTAATTAAAGTTTCGAGGAAAAGTATTTCGTTGAAATATCGACAATATTTTATTAAATTTAATTAAATCGTTTATTGTCAAAATTTTATTAAATTTTTATAAAAATCATTGAAATTTAGATAAAATTTAATGAGTTTTAAGCTAGACTTGTTTCGTCGAGTATCTATTTTTACATTATATTACGTAATATGATATGACAATGTATTGTAATCGTGAAAAAAAAAAGTTTTTCTGAAATTGATGAAAATGCACCTTTTGGACACGTTTTGGCTATTTACCAAAAAATTATGTATATGTGTATTATGTACGAGTATGTATGTGTATGTAGTTTTGTGCTCTGCATTTTCTCAAAAACTATTCAAAATACTCGAATCAGTTGAAAAGCTTTTGGTTGAGACTCTTTTAAGCTATTGAATACTTTACCTGAAGAGAAAAGAAAACAAACTAACGGTTGGATAAATTTTATTTGAAATAAATTGTAGTTATAATTAATTGTTATATATATGGCAAGTTTGAATAACATAGATTAAGCCGTTTTTTGAGAAATGTGTGAATATACTTCAAATTCCCGCGATCTGTCATAAATACTATTGCATGGTTATGCAAATCGTCAAAATTACTCATTTTGAGTTTTTCTTTTTCGACGACTAATTCTTTG
>JARJED010041596.1:0-16239 GCA_030264515.1 Sepedophilus sp. GC000190 | reverse complement strand
GTCATCCGAGGTCATCTGACCCAGAAATGAGTAATCTCCCAAGCATAGGGAGATTACATGGGGAAAGTGCGCCCGTACTCTCCTATCTACTGAGGATTATGTTTTCTTGACGAGTTAGTTAGTTCACGATGATGTACAACAGACAAGGGACGGTTTTGGGGTTTAAGAGTCGCTGGCGCATATCGTGCTCCGAGCACCAGGCCACCGGGAGCGTGGCCCGGAGTGGATAATGGCCTGGCATGTAGCACCTGCTAGCGACCAAATAAGTTACGAAAAGCTCCTTGGCATCTATTCCTATTAGTGCCGATGATGTTTATTTGATTATTAGAAAGTTTCACAATAAATGTTGAACTCACATCGATGATGTCCATGTAAAGCTTATTGAAGAGTGTTCTTGATTTTTGCCGCCAATATTGAACCAAATAATGAGCATATCTGTGAAGTTAGGACAGTTTCCATATTGTCTTAAGGTTGCACTATTGTGCCTATCTTTAAGAAGGGTGACCCAACTGATCACTCCAATAATACAATCTCGTTTCGAAAACTTCCCTTATAGATCTTAACATTACTGGAGATAACCCAGAGTACTCGATTTTACCACAGCAAATTATTGTTTAATAGTTACACGAAATGTGCGAAAAGTTCTCGAAACGAGATTATACCATTGCATGGAAGTAAATCTAACCTATTTTGAGTATATAGTAAAACAATCTAAGAGATTATTACATTTTTCACTTGATAGTAAAAATATTTAAAAAAAATGTATGCGGTTTTCTTTAAAAATATGAAAGCAATTATAAAATAAATTGCATACCTGTAAACAGAAGGAAAGGCTTCCCAATTTAACATTTTATGCATGGAAGCTACATGGGCTGGGATGTTATTTAATTTGACATCAACAGATGTCCCCCTCAAGATGAAAATCGACATGTTTAAGATTTTTTTTTTAAATCGAAATTTTAGCAGAATACTTTAGGGTGGTTCATTTTGATTGGAAATCTCTGTATTTTGAGGAAATCAAAACGGACTGAGAAGAATATTCGCATTGGTAGGAAACGACAATCTGTTCTTGTCAAAGTCGCCACACCTCTTTTTGCTCGGACCACTGAACTGAGACGTAGCTGGAAAAGACTTCTCCAAGCATCAACTATGTTTCTTCCAAACACACAGACACACAAGAGCGTCTGTTCAATAACCAATATATTCAGTTCTAGTGTACGTTTTTTGAAGTTATACAATTCCATTGTAATGTACTCAACATTATGTTAATATTAATAAAAATAATTTTCATTATTGATCATCTTATTTCCAATTATACACACTTTAATAATCCCAAACCTAAACTTAGAATGATTAGAACTGCGAATAAATTTAATGATTCTGAAATTATTGATTTATATAATAATAGCAATAATATTTCTTTTCGGGAAACCCAATTACCAGAAAATATATAATAAATTAATTAATTATAAAAATAATATAAACGTCATTTTGTTTCTGGGAATTGAATAAACGTGCATTATTAGTAAATTTAAGCTGTGATTGCATGTTTTATGTTTTATTTGTGTATGCGTATGTTTACTGCTTTGTTGTATTATTTATTATATTATCTGATAACTCTTTAATTAAACACGAATTTAAGGATAGTTTAAAAAATTCAATAAGATTGTATGTTTGTGGGCGTTTCTATTCATTCTTGAGTTTCGACAGCTCAATATCTGAGGTTTATAAATCCTTGTTTGGCTGGTTTGTTTCTTTTTTCATTTATTCGCACGATCTCCCTCCATCTTCTTCTATACTTTGTGTATTCCCTCCAATTCCTGACCTCTATTCTTTCCAGGTTCTTTGTTGCCTCCTCAATCCACGTGTTTCTTGGTCTTCCCTCTTTCCTTTTACTTTTTGGTTTCTTGTCCATTATCTGTGTAGTTGTTTTTCTCTTATCCTTCCTCCATACGTGTCCCAGCCATCTTATTCTCCTCTGATTTATTACTCTTATCACTGTTTCGCCCTTCAATTCCTCTTCTATTTCTTTAATTGTTTTTCTTCCGATGCTCCCGTCCTTAATTTTGCTTGGTCCCATTATTGTTCTCATGATCTTCCTCTCAAATACTTCCATTCTGTTATCATCCCTCTGTGTCATTGTTTCTGCCGTATACGTGATTATTGGTCTTATTAATGTTTTGTATATATTTATTCTTGTTTCTCTTCTTAGTTGTTTGTTTCTCAGTATTCCATAATTCGCGTAGAGTGCTCTGCTTCTGTAACAAGATTACAAAATTCAATAAATTATTCAGTGAATTTTTTACCATAATAGCAAAGATTCTTTAGACTCTAACGAAAATTTCGGGTTTCCCAAATTCTAAACGAACTTTGATCAATTTTGAAAAATTCTTAGAAATATCAAGAAAATTCATTGATATTTTACGAAAGTCAATAAAAATAAAAAAAAAAAATACAATGCTTTATAAGAAAATTTAAATAGTTTTGCATTAAATTTAATGAACTGCAATTCAATGGTAGAAAATGTACGTGTAATGTTCGCTTCTTCCGACTATGTGAACATTACTCAATATATTATCTGTGTGTGTGCAAGATAAACAGAGTCAAGTCCCAATTTGAGAAAAAATAGTTATCTACACTACCAGAAACTAGATTTTTTGCTCTTCATCTAGATATAGAGTGCTATGAGCTACGTCGATTTTGGGCTGAGATGAGTGTGAGTTGCTTTAAGATAATAAATCAATTATCTACTCTAACAAACTTAAAATTCCGATTTGTCAGTATAGATAATTTTGGACTTAACACACTTTACCCTGCAGGCACAGATATTAAACGAATAATATTTGGAGATTCGCAATTTCAATTATAAATAAATTATTATTGATTAGTATGAAACAAATATTAAAAAACCTACTTTAAAATTTTAAAATCAATCAGTTAGTTGTGAGTTATGTGATTACTTTTTTGTTAGTTTTATTAATATACTTTAGCGGCACACTTATTTTCAATAAATAACAGCGCTTTAATATATGCTCAAACTTATTTTACCAGACACCAAACCGAGGCCACATTTAGTTCTTTTTAGTATTACATTATTTCCTTATATTGCACATATGAAACAATAGATAATGGTTTCCATCCGGATAAGTTAGCTATTATTATTTTCTATTATTTTAGTAATTTATTCATATCAGAATAAATTACATTTTATTCAAACATTTAGAAATTGGTAGCTTTCAATGAAGGATAAAAAATTGTTATTTGCCAATAACTGTTCTATTCTTATTATATTATAATATAATTTTAATATTGGTTTTCTTCATTATATATATATGTGTATTTAATTGTCCAACCGAATATTTTATCAAGAGCACTCTGAAATAAACTATTTTCAGATTGTACCTTGCGTGTGGCTTTAACTTTCATAACAATTAATATTCGCACGACACTTTGACAAAGTCGTATTTGTCCTCCTCCAGAGCTCTTCCTTGGTTGGAAACGTTTTAGTTGCTCATGTATGGCATGTTTTAAATAATTCGTTTATTGATTTAGTAATTATGTTATGAAGGTGTCAACTCAATTAGAAATAACTGTTTTATAACTTAAAATAAAGTGCATATTTGCTCTAATTCGTAATGCAAATTCACGTACATCTTTGGTTTTGAAAAAAATGTAAATCGAAAGAAAAGAAACAAGCGTTATATTTTTTTATTAAACAATATAGTCGCAAATTTTATCGACTGTTTATCATTTGATTATGTCAAAATATTTACCATCCAATTATCTAATACATCTACAATTGGTTTCATTATTAATTATAAAAAGTAAGTGACAACAATATAAGTAATTATTGAATTATACATTATTAAAATATTATGGCAATCAATTGTCGCGCGATCTATTTTCCGGCGATCAATTTTCAGGGCGATCTATTGTCGCGCAATCAATTGTCGGCAATCAATTGCCCGCGATCAATTTTCCGTGAACCAGACAAACTATAGTAATAATTACAGTTTTTAAAGTAAAATGTTGAACATTTTTGAAGTTGAAATAACCATTTTGATTATTAAATTAAAATAACACAGAGAAATGGCAATTTTGAAGATGAAGTAACAAATTTAACAATTGAGATGAAATTTTTCAATGCAAACTGACAAGTTTAATACTTAAAACGAAATTTGGACTATTGAAACAACATTATTTACAGTTGAAATTGCAACTTTTTTAATTAAATAATTTTTTAATGTAAAGTGAATTCTGACTATTGAAACAGTGGCTTCTAAAGTAAATTGGTAATGTCGACTTTTAAAATCACAGGATTGAATGTGAAATAAATATTTTTTTCTACAACCGCTCGTAAAATCGTTTTTTTTTTTCGCACTACTAGCTTCAAAGCCATGATTTTCACAATATGAGTGTTATCAAACTTCACGTTTATTTTTTATTTGCATATCTTAATGTAAAATATAACGCAAAACGTAAACAATATAAAGAAACCTAACAAAATAAATAAAAATTCATACATTCCAATTAGCTTGATTACTTGCAATTTTTCTTAGATTTCTTAGATCCGGATTGGCAACAAATCTATTACGTACGCTTAAACACTAAAACCATATAAAATATGCCCAAGCAGTAGTATACATTACAAGCTGCTCTAGTTTTAGATTGATTGTTATCATCCACAAAACTTTCGACCGATAAGAATCCCAATGATTCTGCTTGAATCGTAAAAAAGCTAAATATAAAAAGTAAATTATTTAATCAATATTCAATAACCTTTCCATCATTTCAACTTTCCAAAATTACGTAATGATTTTATCAGTATTTTAATCATTAATCCCTCTAATATATTATTATTATAAATGTAATTTGAAAAGCGTTTTCACGTAAGAGTGGTAGATAATGTCAGAGTGAATTAAAATTTTCACCTCTAAACGACGACTCGCAATTGCTGTGGGCAAGTATTTAACACGAGGACTTCTCACCTGAACAATACGTTTTCACATAAATGCCGCATTATTTCACTGTTTCTGAGAGCATCTCAAGAGTTGCAACCTCAGTTATATTGTAAAATATAATGTCAAGTTTGTAGTTTTAAATTCTGAAATTGTTTTTATGTAGGTACATTATACTGAAAATTGAAAAACTTAGCATTTTATACACTTTTAGTATATACACATATTAAAGATTCAAGTAAATGCCGTGTTAAATAAGAAGACAAAATGCGGATACTAATAAATGCCTAGAATTATTTTCTATAATTATTTAGAAAACGTTTGCACTAAAAAATAATGGTGTATGTAATAATTTGAAATTCCAGATAACCTTTTCAATTACAATCATTAATTATTATTATTATTAAATATATATAATTGCCAGTGTCTGTCATTTGTCGTCTGTAACGGCCTAATATCTCGAAATATATAAAACGTAGAAAGCTGAAATTTGGTACACAAGTAGCCCTTAGCCAAAAGGGGCATAGGAATATGTTTTGGTCCAGGAAAACCTTCAGAATCAAGTATTATTTAAGCGTAAATTTAAACTTATGCAACCAATTTCACATTCCTGTCAGTGAAAGCCTAAATTTAGACATATGCAACCAACTTCACATTCCTGTCAGTGGTCAGTGTGAATTAAATAAGCCAGCCGCTGATTTTTCAACGGGTCATTCCTGTTAGTTTTTCATACTTGGTATATTCAATTCCTGAAAACTTTATAGTCATTTTGTGATATTGCGAACATTTTTGAAAAAACTACGACAAACGACGGAGAAATTAGGATAATAATTTTTTTTTAAGAGACAATAATACTGGAACATTTGTTTAGTTTCAAAAATATTAAAAATATAAATTAAATTTACATGAAAAATCTAAAATAACAAAATAAAAATAAATGTGATCAATATGATGTTCACGATTTTTTTTGTAATTAAAATTAAATATATTAGAAACAATCTAACTTTTCTTAATCAATATAAAATACAGGCAAAGGGATGCAGCCCTAAGAAACTACTGCAGTAAAGATCAAAATGGTATTCTATAGTATCACTGTATCATTATGGCAGCCTGAGTATAGATCCTTTTAAACGATTGTTCGATAATAAGAAACTGTTATCGCACGTGGACATAAAACCATGAACATGTAATATAACAACAATGTCACAAACGAGTAAAATTTAAAACGGAATCCAAGAAATGAAATTGTAAAAGAATCAAACAATTGCACATTAAAGATAACCTAGTTTGCTATTCGGGGACATCTAACAAGATACAAAACCAGAACGTGGGAATCATAGTATGCAAGTCATCAACTCAGTGTCTAACAATTTTTGTGGCAATCTCCCAAAGAATAATGTTACTGCAAATTAATGCCACACTTACTAGAATTAATATCATCCATGTAAATATCCTAACAGCAGAATGAAGTAATGAAAAAGTGGAAAAGTTATTCTACTTCAAAGAAATTCTTAAAAAGTTTCCGAAACCAGACCTAACAATATCTATGAAATTGTAAAACGTAATAATATAGCGTCACGGTTGGCGCCGCGCCATTCACACGCAACGGCAACCGTGACGACCAAAAAACACCATCGTCATGTCCGACAGAGCCCGCAAAAAACGCAACGTCACAATACACGGCTCCGTTATGTGATATTATTACGTTAGATGTTGTATTCAATAAAACGTCCGCTCGCGGGCGAATGAAAGGATTCCAGAAGTCTTCCCTCAACCTCTGTCCGCAAGGCAACCCGAGAGGAGATACGGAACAGTGGTGACCCGCTTAGAACGGACACGCAGCCTCAACGACCTACAATCCACACAACGGTAGACCAGGACCTGAATCAACTAACAGGAGTCAGAGGAGCGTCCCACGTCAAACTACAAGCACTGACAACGTCAAACACAGCTTCACAAACCAACGGCTCCCCAATAGCAAGAAAAGTTCGACCACTCTCCCAAAAATACTTCGCGCAAGCCAAGGAAGAGTTCAACTTTATGCTCGAATCGGGGATTTTCCGACGCTCAAACAGCCCCTGGGCCACACCACTACACATTGTGCCGAAACCTAACGGGAAGATCAGACCTTGCGGAGATTACCGTCGTCTCAACGCTGCGCTGTGGTGGTTCCGATAGGTACCTTCTCCCCAGGATTACCGACTTCCAGTACATCCTAAAAAACAAAACGATATTTTCAAAACTGGATCTGGAGTGAGCGTACCACCAAATACCGAAGACAGAGAGCGACATCGCGAAAACCGCCATCATCACACCCTTCGGTCTTTCGCGAATGATCTTTGATCTCAGAAACGCCACGCAGACCTTCCAGCGAATCCAGGACTCCAATTTCTAAGATTTAGACTTCCTACTCATTTACCTGGATAACATGCTGATAGCCTCTACGTCACTCGACGAACACCTGAAACACCTCCGGACAGTCTTTGGGCGGCTAGAGAAAAACTGCATCACCAGCAACCAAGCCAAGTGTCAATTCGGACGTCGCGACCAGACATTTTTAGGTTACAACGTCACGACCACTTCAATTAAACGCCCTTTCGAGAAAGCCCAAGCCCTAATAAAATACCCTCAACCAAATTCCGTCGAGGAGCTCAGACGTTTTCTCGACGCCATCAACTACTTTCTATCCAGCATCCCACACGCCGCCGAGACTCAAAGACTGCTCTCGGCCCTTATCACATCCTCAAAAAGAAAAGACAAAACACCAGTCGTTTGGACAGATAGCTCAAGAGCAGCCTTTGATGCCTCTAAAAAGACACTTCAAACAACACCACCCAAAATAAAGACAAAAGAATTATATCCATTAAAATACCAACCTTCTGGAACGACAAACCAGCACTCTGGTTTGATCATCTAAAAGCTCGGACCCATACACTAAACTTATGCATGCACAACAAGGCTCCGAAGAACTCAAAAATCTGATCGACAACAGAACACACAGCATCAAGACATGAGCAATAAACGGCTCCACGAATCAGCTGACAGGCATCGTCGAAAGGGACCGGTTCAGAATCTTCGTACCGCCTCAGTGCAAACAACAAGTCTTCGAAGCCATTCACAAATTAAGCCACCCCGGCATATGAAACGCGAACTAACAGCCAGATTTGTTTGGCCGCAAATGAACACGGACGCAGCCAATTGGATACGAGCGTGCGAAGACAGCCAAAGAACCAAGACATACCGCCACACCAAACCAGAGTTAGGAACCTTCCCACCCTCCGATAGACTAAATCACGTGCACCTAGATATAGTAGAAAAGTTACTCACGTCCAACGGGTACAAATACTTGCTAACGTGCAAAGACCGGCGTACCAACTGGCCGGAAGCGTTCCCGATAGCCATTATAACGGCCGAGACTGTTGCCGAAACATTGTTCAACAATTGGGTCCCGCGGTTCAGTTGCCCCCAGTACATAACAACCGACCAAGGCACCCAATTCGAGGCCACCCTATTCAAACAACTGACTCAGTTCGTTCATGAGCACAACTAGAATACGATATACGCCCAGGGAAGATAGAGAGATGGCATAGAGCCCTGAATGCCGCGCTCACCATGCACCTACACTCGCACGAAGATAGATGAAGCGACGCCTTGATCCCATTCCTGCAAGGCCTGAGACACTCAAGCAACGAAGAGGAAATCTCCCCAGCCGAGCACTTATACTCCACCCATTTGAGACTTCCATGCGACCTCCTTCTGGGAGACACCTCCCCACCATCCAACAACCACGAGTTCATCCGTAACCTGAGGGAAGTGTTCCAAAGATCAGCACTGGCAACAACAAGCCACCAGCATCGACCGATTTTCTTGCTCCCAAGTATACCTACTCACCGACACCCACACATTTAAACCTGCCTACACAGGCCCCTAAACGGTGCTGAAAAGAGACGGAAACGTTTTCACCCTTCAACTCCCCAACCATGTCCTACGCTTCAACGCCTGCAGACTGAAGCCGGCGTTCCGAATAGAGCCCTAAGAGACGGGACCAGCCCGCTCTGCGAAAGAAGCGAGAGTATTATCACGGTTGGCGCCGCGCCATTTCCACGCAACGGCCGGCAACCGTGACGACCAAAAAACAACAACAACGTCAAGTCCGACGCAAAAAACGTAACGTCACGATACACGGCTTCGTAACATCGAGCCGAAGGACAATAACCACCCCCCGAATCAAGCACGACAACACCGGGCGACGACGACGCGACAGAACGTGTACCCACAGAGAAGGAGCGCATACTTGCGTATATGGTGTTATGTGATATTATTATGTTAGAAGTTGTATTCAATAAAACGTCCGCTCGCGGGCGTATAAAAGGATTTCGGAAGGCTTCCCTCAACCTCTGCCTGCAATGCAACCCTAGAGGAGATATGAAACAATAGATATAGTAATCGTAGTTTGTTTACCAAGGGGGAGAAGCGAGTGTTTGCCGGGCCGAAAGAAAATATGGCCAGGGAGCCGAAGGCGAGGCTGGCCATTTCTTGAGGCTCGGCAAACCGCTTTGCCGCCGTGGTAAACACAATACTTTTTTCCTACACAAGAAATGCGTAATTTTAGGCATATTTGAATGTAAATTTCACAAAATATCTGACAATTGGTCTTGACAGATAATATTTGACAATTGGCCAGGACAGTTATTTTTATAGCTCAGATTATGATTAGTCTACCGTGTGCACCAAGTACAACGGATTACTTTGCCCGCCTAGACAATTTTTAAGTTTTTGCTAGGCTAGCCGCACAAATGAATACTTTCTCGTTGTTATAGACTCCAGCAAATCAGATGTTTGTATCGTGAAGGAAAAAAGTCATTTTTACCACTAACGGAATAAAAAATACATATAAACCCTAGATCGAATAATTATTTTACTGTAGATAAACTAAACCTTCATTCTATAAACAACTGTGACAGTCCAACAATCTTGCCCGAAGAAGTTGAATATGCAATAAAAGCAATAAATAAAGTTCTGTAACTCTGGCTAAAATTTACACCCAAGATTGATTGAAATCAGAGCTTATCTATCACCTTAGCCAAAAAATCTGACGCCAAGAAAATGTGAAGAACTGCAGTTGCAACCTTTATAAGACACTGCTTTAAACTGTGTTTCAAAAATAATATACAAACTTTGTGAAATACAAGGGTCGCCAACACAATTTGGATTCCGAAACGCGGTAGGAGTGTTAGTCGCCTGATTTTGTAAATGTTAGCCTTCAAAGAGTTCAACTTCGCAGGTTTAATAATACACCAAAGATTAGATATCCTCTCAGAAAATAATTCTGAGGCGCCAAGTCACAGGATCGTGGTGGACAATTGGCCAATTAACATATTAATTTCGCAAAATAATATTGCAATGAAACAATGGGTCAATTTGCATTTTATTTTCGGACCATTCGCCAAAACAGCCTACTCAAACGATGATCAAGCGTCTTCAATTCTTGCACGGGCTGAATCTTGTAAGATCTTAAAATAAGATTTTTACTTCAAATTTTCCATAAAGTGGACAGACAGAGGTTCAATTCTTGCGAACGGTGCCAAATCGCGCTGTTTGGATTTTCTTCGATACTTTTCTCAGCAGCGGCAATATTTTCTTCAGTACGCACACTTTTTCGCCTCTTAAGGTGAGCTACATCAAGTAGCGTAAAGGAGGTACGAAATAAATCCATGATTCACGGAATGAGTGGTTCAGATGAACTATTATGTAGATCGTAAAATGGTCGCAGCGATCTATAAATTTCGTCAACATAACCACAATGTTGCACGATTTGCAATAACTGCTCTGACGTTAGTCTTTGCATAATAAAATCGCAAACATTACTGAATAAAAATAATCTCTCAACTTTGATACATGATGACTGGTGTCTCGATCAGAAGTATATCAGAAGAAAAAATCCATGATGTCTTAATGCATACTAAGATGAAATATCCGAGAAGAGGTACTGGAAGAAGGATAATATCATGGTTAAATATTCTTGACCCTGGTATACCATGGCCAGCTGTTTCGAGTAGCAGTTATCATAGAAATTATTTCGAGGATGGTTGTCAACATCCGCAACGGATAAGGAACTATTATAAGAAGAAATTCTCGAAAGTGTTTCTGATGATAATTGTTAAATTGAAAACTGGAAAATTCAGTTTTAGACAAATAAATAAAATTAAAAATATCACAACAGATCACTGCTCGACCAGAAAAATGTCAGCATTTATTTATTGTGGGCCATCTGTTGGTGTCTTTTTAAAATTGCTATTACAACCACATCGTTTAATATTTTTTCGGCTTTTCCAGTATGTCTATTTAATTTCTTCTTCCAATGTTTAATTAAAAATAACTTATGTCAAATCTGCAGTGCCAATTTCGCATTTTTAAATGCAGCTAACCACGCAATGAATATGTAATTAGGCACTAGTTTCATATTAGCATTGATCATGTACATTTTTTATGGTCATTAGTAAAATCATCATAGACCCGGGTAGATTACTCCTGCACAAGGAATTTGAAAGAGTACAAGAATTCACTTATCTAAGAAGCCTGGTGAATGAGGAATGGGGCCATTCAATCTAAATAAAAAGTCGAATAGAAAAAGCGAGAGTAGCATTTTCGAAAATTAGGAAATTCTTAAAAAAACAGAGTCTGTCCCTCAAAACTAAAATTAGACTAGTAAAATGCTATGTGCTCCCGGTATTCTTGTACGAAGTAGAATCTTGTACTCTCACGGACGCTACAATCAAAAAACTAAATGCTTTTGAATTGTGGTTGTACAGAAGAATTCTGAGAATCCACTGGACGGAACATGTGTCCAATGAAGAGGTCCTAAGGAGATTGAAGATCAAGGTTGAAGTTATACATACTGCTAAAAGTAGGATGTTAAAGTATCTCGGACATATAATGAGAAATCCATAAAAATATGGTATGTTGCAACAAATATTTCAGGGGATGGTAGAAGAAGGATTTCATGGCTTAAGAACCTCAGAAGTGGTTCGGTACAACAACAACGGAGCCGTTTCGTACGGCCGATAACAAAGTGAAAATTGCTATGTGGATAGCCAACATCCGGTAACGGATAGGCACGTTACGAGAAGATGTAAATTTTCACAACAAATTTCATAAACATTGGCTTTGAGCTTCGGGGTTCATGAATTGTATGACCACAAACAAAAATTGTAGCGTCAAGTCAAACATTGTACATGATACGGTGTGTTCAAATAACTTTTGTGTTTAAAAAAAGGATGTATTAATCTAAATAATCGATAGTTAATGAGATGCGTCTTTGTTAAAACAGCGCGGAAGCCATAGATGACGAGGATTTATTTATAAGGTTTGCGATATAGAACTGCGCCTCTTTGCGTCAGATAGAGACGTTTTATCTACGAGCGCACTTTCTAGAGTAAAAGTACGAACTTACAATAAAAATTGGTTTAGAAATTATTTTCTTTTATTTAATCAAAAGAGCATTAGTTGTTCCTACGGAAATATGTTATAGGATCATGCTGACGGTGCTACATAATTATGGAGATGTAGAGATCCTCACCCCATAATTATTTGGTAACCTTGACCTGATAGAATACCACTTGAAAATATCAATCCCTCTAACTTCCCCTTTTTGATTGCCCATTCAACCAAAAGTTCAATCCACTGCTGTACGATTCGTAGTTTTTCCCTTGAATTGGATCATTCCCGTTTTCCAATATTGAATATTATTCACACCGATCACCGATCTTCAAAAATACAGCAGCCCATCACATCTCCAATTCCACGAAAATTTACCTCATACCGAGAGAATATCCAGGTCAGGATCCCTGCGCCCCCACTTAAGAACGTCACCTCCAGATAGCAAATAACCTTTAGGAAAATTTCAAGTCGGTGAAGAAAAACCAGAAAAGACACGCCCACGTCAGACCGAGCAGCGGCACGAGAATCATATTTCGCCTGTGCCCCGAGAACCTACGGACGACAAAGAAGAAGCAGGATCATGTAGCAGAACACCTGTATTTTTATACCTTAACTATATTTCTTTATTTAAAATAAAATATTAATAATATATAATTGTCTGTATCTGTCACGGCAAAAAAATCTAGCAATATAGAAAACGTAGAAAGCTGACATTTGATAAACATGTTGCGCTTAGTCCAAAGAGGTTCACGAATATGTTTTGATCCCGAAAATCCTTCTCTGTAGCAGTCCCAGGATGGCAACCGAAAACTATTTTTTTTTCTTTGATTTAATTTAACGCTTTCTATAAAATTGAAAAAACAACCATAAATGAAAATAGTATATTGAAGAACAAGTTTCAGAAAACCCGTATTTTAAGACGAGACTAAAATTCGAAAACGAGCCGCGAAGCGGCGAGTTTTCGAAAAGTCGAGTCTAGAATGGGTCTTCTGAAACCTGTTCTTTATACTATTTTCTCTATTTCGCAACTTTTATGCCCCTTTTTGATAAAAAATTGCAATTTATTTCATAGTAAATTGTACTTTTACATTCCAGCACTGCGTTTACTTTCCAGCACGCAAAAGCGTGCAGGAATGGCTGTGGAAACGACGCGAAATAGAGAAAAAAAATGTTTTTGTATGTCTGTAGGCATAAAATAAATTCTGCAGCTGGCACACACACATATAACATTTCGAAACATTCCGCGAACGGTAAACGAACAAGAAAATACTTTTAGAAATTCCGCGTTTGCGCGCGATTACATAATTCAAAAACTGAGGTTGACGATACGGTGTGTTCAAATAACTTTTATGTTTAAAAAGGAAGGATTTTTAATCTTATGAAGCAGTAGTTAAGGAGATGTGCTTTGTTAAAACAACATGGTAGCCATAGATTTTATTTATAGGGTTTGTGATATAGAACTGCTACTCTTTGCCTACGAGCGCAGTGTTTCGTATAAAAGTCCGAACTTACAAAAAATATTGGTTTAGAAATTATCTTAAATTAAATCACTGATATTTAGTTAATTGTAAAGATTTACTAGTGATCATATACTTCATTTATATTTGTTTACTGTTTGTTTTCTGTAATATATTTTTAAACTTAGAAATAAAATATTTACATTAAAATAATGTGCTACATAAATGGTGCATACAAAATAAACATTTGGTGTTATAATATATTATGCATTGGAATGATCATGCTAGACTTGTGCAAACACCACTGAAGAGTTGAATCAAGCGTTTATAACTGTGCTTTGCACGTTCCACATAGCAAAAATCGAACAGATTCTAGTTTCCCTACTTAATCATTAAATAAATATTCCCCAACCGTGCTGCCCACTATTTAAACAGCGCAAATTGTCGTTCGTGCCAATCGTGGACATTTCTCACGCGAAAATTGATACTTCTTTATGTATTTTCCACGTGGAATTGGGACGCAATTGCTTGATATCGCATTGTAATATTTCGCACTTGTTTCACGGTTTATGAACGGCAATATATTTTATGTGTGTCGTACAATACCGTGTAGCCGGTTTTATGCTGTATAAAATCCACACGAATTTTACCTTAAAATAACTAATAAATATTTAATGTTTTAACTGCCGAAACTTATTTCGCTTTTACAGCGGAATTTATGGTAATAGAAATTTATTTGCACCTTTCCTCGCGGTTGCTCACCCGTTATAGTCCGGGCGATCGTGCACAATACCTTTACACCATTGCGAATTTAGAGTTTTGAGTATAAACTGAAATATTCAGGTGCAGACAAGACATATTGATTGAAATAACTCATCGAAAAAACCGATGCGACAAATAATTTATTGGGTCGCTTTGGAAATTTTCTGATGAAGTTAGTTAATAAATATATAAAATCGCCAGTTTAGTTTTTTCTGTTAAATTATTTAAGTGTTCGGTTTTAAAATTTAATAGAGATTAATGTTTTGTTTATTATATTTTTTGTCATGTCTGTGCCCAAGCAATTTATTTATATTTACTTCGTTATATTAAACTATATTAGGCATAAACATGATTTTTTTAAAAGAAATATAAGAATTTATCCACTGCTCGCTTGTACATCATTGAAAGTTCCAAATACCTAATTGCAAATAGTTTATTTTTTTATTATTGACATCACTTGGCTAAGGTCCGGAACAGACGACGTCCCAATGTTGGCCGAACTATATTAAAAATGTATTATGTGCGATTGGTTATTAGATTAGATATGATTAGGTTACAATGGGTCGATTGGCTAGTTTTCGCCTTTCCGAACTGCGAAGAGATAGATTTGTTGTTCTTCACCCTACACCTATTTATTTTCCAGTACTCACTTCCTTTGGTGGTATTGTTAACATCCCAAAGTGAGCTAGTCTTTTGCCTGCTAAAGCATCACAATTGCATAGTATGTGTTCAGAGGTTTCCGCCTCAGTTTTACATAATCTGCATATTTCACTGTCTGCTTTACCCAGTTTCTTGATATGGTAATTGACTAAACAGTGTCCTGTTAAGAGACCCGTGATGAGCCTCAACTCATTACTTGTCAAATTGAGGAGCTTTATAGTATTTCTGGGCGAGTCCGGTACAATCTTTTTCGCCTGTCGCAAGCCCAGAGCTTGTCTTCAGTAGTGTAGTTTCGCCTCCTTGTGTCACCTACGGATTTTCTCCATTCTGTGTGTTTTGGTCAAACCACAGAACGATTCAGGTCCGATAAGGGGACCCTTTGTCCCTTTTTTGCAATGTCATCGGCTATTTCGTTCCCTTTAATTCCCTGATGCCCCAAGATCCACATGAGGGTACGCTTGTTGTCCCTTGCTAGTTGTTTGAGGGATTGACCGCATTCCCAAATACACTAAGACTCCTTTAATGTACTCAATGTTGCTTGACTGTCCTATGTATATATATATTCTCCCCTTTGAGGTTCATACATAAACATTTCTTTGCGCACAAATCGGTAGCAAAAGTTTCAGCTTGCGTGATAGTTGGAGTGTTTTACAATACTGATGTCCCAAATTTTAGTCCATATATATGGATGCCTATATATTATATACCTCCTCGTTTGTTTTTTATCCATCTGTAAACCAGATATAGCAATTTGGATATAATTGTTCTGTTAATGTTTTCGTCCTCTGGTGGTTCTCTATTTCCACATCAAAAGGAATGTCGAAGTCAAATTTCCTCGGTATAATGTCCGATGGTTTGACCAAGAATTCAATATCTATTTGATTTAGAATTTTTAGGTATCCTTTCCATTCTACTAGTGTGAATTTAATAGTCTGGAAGAGAATCAAGGCAGTTAATATTCC
>JARJED010040919.1:0-10413 GCA_030264515.1 Sepedophilus sp. GC000190 | reverse complement strand
GCGAAACTTAAGAAATTTAATAAAAATGTCCAATACATACAATTATATATATTAAAAATACTCCTTATTAACGTGATTTATCCTGATTTTTATTTGACCGCAGACCTGCGAATTGTCATTATATATACAGATCTTTCACAGAATATTGGACATAGGAATAATATATTGCGTAATCGAGTGTACATCCTACCCAATGAAAGCTTATCTAATATTCTATGAAAGATCGGTATTATATAACGACTTTTCTTTTAAATTAAAGTTCCTATTATTAACTAGTCGTAATTTGTACAATGTAATAATTTTGGTCCGCATCCAAACGTGTGCAATAAAATTGAATTAAGAAAAAAAACTTTGATATTCTGAAGAACGCTGTAATTACAATAATTATATAATATAGTAAAAAAATAAATGAAAAATTCACGCATTGATGGGCGCCCACTCCATGAAAACATTTTACACTTTTGCTTTTAATCTCTTCATCCCCAATTAATACACACAACTCGCATTACATATTTTAATTAAAAAAGTGTTAATCACTATCACTTAAACCAGCCTATAATTATAGAATCTGAAACGTGAAAAAAAGTTCATTAAAGTCGTGGCCTTCCTCATTTACAAAGAGAAAAACGTTACGCTCTAAGTAACCGTTTAATCCGCGGCAATTTGTTCTGTTGCGCATTTGCGATTTTTTTCGAATTTATCTTGACGCGATTAAAACATTATGCGGGTATTTTGACTCGGCCAATTATGCCCGATAGAGTCATGCACTGTGTACACTTTAATTTTCGTCCGAGGGGGGAACTAGGAGTCGGCAATTTAAATAAATAAACCGCCGCCGCGCGTGTTTACATGAGACCGCGCGCGCGAGTCTTTAATTTAATTGTTTGATATTGAAAAGCGCGGAAATTTTCGTCTCCCGCATTTTAAATCAATTTGTAGATAAACAAATAGAATTTAAAAAGTAAAGAGCACACATCGAGAGGCTATTAAGTAAAGTAAGAAAAAGAAAAAAAGAAAATTGTTTACGGATTTAATTGGTTTCTGAACTGATTGACGAGTGGATGGAATAGATGGGAATTTGTGCAATTGGAGCGTGTTTCGAATGCACATTTTTTTTTACAAGCGTAAATATTTACAGAAATAGGAGAAACTTAAACGGCTGGGAAATTGTTTATGTATTAAATGTTTAAATTAATGTGATAATTGAGTTCTAGCTAAATTTGTAATTCATTAAAGATCTAGATTATATAAAATGAATGCCGCAATCACAAACGAGTTACCGGTTTTATAATACTATAATGTAATAAGTAAAATTAAAGTATTATTTAGAAATTCTTGAAATCGTTGCTGATATAGTAGCTATTATTATTTACCTTTAACGTTTTAATGAAGATCTAAACTTTTATAATAACATTTGTAAATAACATTCAAATGAATTTTTGTTAGTTGAAATTACAATTTTTACAGAATAAATTGCATTTTTGGTATAGTGTTCCAAAAGATATAGTGCGATTATGACTTAATTGCCCAGTGCTGACGGACTGCATCTGATGCTAATCACAGGCGCGTCAGGTGCCGTAGCGTCCGAGAAATGCATTGATTTAAATGAAGCAGTTTACACGTGATTCAATTCTCGACAGTAACAGCTTACATTCACACAAAAATCTGACTAATTTTCCAACACTCTTGAGTGCTCTTGAATTTTTTTGAATATTTTTCTAGAAATCGTACCATTTTGAAACAAAATTGAATAATTTTTCGAAAGTCAACAAAATTCTGAAAAATATTATTAATTTTTAAAAATTTCCTAACGAATTTTCAAAATATGGAATGGAATAATTTACATGTATAATAATTTAGGTAGTTACCTACAGAGAAATGAATTAAATGCAAATCAAAAATTAATGTCTCAAAAGGGACTCGAACCCCCGACTTCCAGCTTTTGCCGCTGTTACTCTACCACTAGCTACCGAGACGCCTTATCCTCAGGGACAGAAATTTCATCAAATTCAAATCAATTTGTCAAAATTTACTGTCTATTTCAAAGAAACCGCGCTAAACTTCAATGTTTTTTTTAAACATGCATATATACCTTTCACACGATTTAAAAAAAAAATAGGAAAATAAAAAAATAATACAAAAAACCGGAATATTTTTTGTTATATTCAGTCAAATTTTACAAAATTCAAGGACTTACTGTAATTTTAAATAGTTGAACGAGAATTTATGTATTAAAAATTAATGACTCTAGTAGGATTTGAACCCACGACCCTAGCTTTATGTGCTACTTTAACAAATTAAGCTTCAAGTCTCCACGGCCAACGAGTCAGAAATTTTTAATGCATACTCACAACTCTAATTGACATGTTTTTGTCTTCAATCACCAACTAACATCGTCTTGGTTCCAAAACTAGGAAGAATATGAGACTTATCACAAGTTACGATTCTTCCTTTTCTTGTAGTATATCTACTATATTAATTAATATTATTTAAATTGTAATTATAACATTGGTACCTACCAACTGAGTTAATTCAGCGGCACATGTATCCAAAGTCGTGGGTTCACAACCTACTTGAATGAATGAATTTTTAACGCATACATTTTCATTCATTCGTTCAAAGTACCTGATGTTCAGTTTTCATATGACAGATGACGATAAATATCAATAGTTGTAAGTACTGTAATATTGAATGAAATATTATTTCACTAAAATTGAATCAAATGTTATTCATTATTTAGTGATTTCATGGTACGTATTATAAAATTCAATGGGTTGTTACTGTTAATTTCAATAAAATTTTAAGAATCCCGATGTTTTCTTGTTAAATTAAATCAAGTTTTATCAATATTTAAAGAAATTTTACGACAAATTTATTGAGTTTTACTATTTTTTAAAACGACCATTATCATGTGCAAAGAAGTTTAATCAAAATGCAGATTTTGACAATAACAATAATATTTCAATAAAAAAAAAACAATATTTTCTTAGTAAATTCAATAAAATTAAATACAACATTACTGATGTTTCCTAAATAAAAAAAAACGAAAATTCTATGATTTCAAATTTGATCAAAATAAAAAATATATGAAATTTCATTATAATTAATCTAACAAATTAATTTGTTTATAATATCACAATAAAAATGAGTATATCTTGGAATAGTATTTTATAATACAAGTGTATAAGCCAGCCTTAAAAGCACGGAGCGACGGGTTTAAAAGCACGAGGCGCTAGCCGAGTGCCTTTTAACGGAGCGAGTGCTTTTAAGGTCTAGAGCTTTAAAGGCCCTTTTAAACACGCTTTTGCGTGTTTAAAATGGCCGTTTTGATTTAGGTATAATAAAAAAGATTATATTATTTTATTATAATGATGAGTTATCACGAAATATTTTCATAAAATCCTATGTGCAGATAAAGTTTTGCATCTACTCAGAAGTAAATATAATTTGTGTACGCAGAATAATGTTTCTCAAAAACTATAGGAATTACTTTATAATACTACTCAAATTCCGAATTATTATTTTGTTATTTGTTTACTGCAAAAAGTAAATTGATAGTTTATTTACCACAATACAATTGAATTAATGCAACACGTCCATAAAATTGATTAAAAATTGTGAAATGCACTCTGGTGTATTGATTAACTTTTCTTTTTTAGAAATTCACATAAAATAGTTTTAATAAATTTTCGTTTACATGCAGACCCAATTAATTTTCAAGAGATTTCTTAAGTATATGTCAATATAAACTCAATCTTCATTAGTATGTATCCTTTGTATTTATTTGGTTTAATATATCTACCTACTTGTGGGTAAATTATGTGCAGCTATTCTTTTACTTAATATAGTTTTTGTGTATCACTTTTAACGAATATGTTATTGTCACCTTGCTAAAGAAACTAGATCATTAATTCAGCTATTACAATTAATATAATTTATTGTGAAGCAAAAATTTACCATGTGTTAATGGGTCATTCTGCAAATAAGTGTCAAATAAAGGTCGATTTTCAGGATTTTTTTTGTAGCAAAATATAAATGTCCTCGAAGTCGATTTTTTCCGTTTTATTGTGGGATTTATGTAAAAGAAAAAGATGCTTCAAATGTGAAGGTTGGTGTGCTTCCATGTTTCATCTTCTCGTTCAGACAGGGCTCATCGGCGGACATTAAGAATCATCTGAATAAAAAAAATGCATCTTAAAGAGGATGAACCAAGTTGTGCAATGAACCTCGAAAAATAAAATCCATCGAAAATGAATAAAGATACTGCGCTACAAAGAAACATTTAAAATTTGCAACCTTTTTTTCATTGTTTTGTGGCCATAGAAATAGTAATTTTTATTTAAAAATTTGAGCGTGGTTCATTGCACAAAACATAACATGTCCAAGAAGCATGAAAATTTTGAAGTTGATCGGCCCGATAGGTTTTGTTTCATCCTATGCGCCAAATTGAAAAAATTAGTACCGAGAAAAACGCGTTTAAATTTTTTTCGCGGATTAACAGGAAAATAGTATTTGGCAACAAAAGATTTTGGAAATTATTTAAACAATTTAAAGAAGAAGATCATTTGTGTCATAAATAACATTAGAATTGAGAGAAACGTCGCACTGGAAAGCGGCAGCTGTCGGGCACCCCAGAGTCTCAGATTGCTTGATGACGGGGTCAGGCGCGCGGTCCGCACTCTAATGACCATATCTGCCTAAATATGTCGATTTTTTATACGAAATTTTGACAGTATAATTTTGACATATGTAGCTATCCAAATGTGCAACATTAAAAAATCTATTTTTTGAAAAATTATTTGCGGAATGACCCCTTGAAGGAAGTATCATCTACTTTTCTAAGAATCAAACAGAGTATGTGAAAGCCCTTTTCTTTGATTTAATAAACAAAATCCAAAATTATTTTCTTTCGACCTAACACGAAACAAATCATTGCGAAACACTAAAATAAATAGTTATGTTTATTATTCTATAAATCTAGTCATAAAAGCAAAACAAAAAATTAAACTAAAATATTGAATTATTGCATGTGTAATGAATACAATTATTTCACTTTTAATTTCAGAATTCCATAAGGCTATATTACACTGTAAAAGATCTTTTAAAAGCCATTTTAAAAGATCTTTTAACAAATCTGTGATGAAATAGAACACGTTCTAATTCCTATCACATTTATATTATAACAATCAAAATTGCATAAAATCTCCATATTACACGATCACAAATATTTGTTAAAAGATCTTTTAAAGTGGCTTTTAAAAGATATTATACCGTGTAATATTGCCTTTAGAAATTATTGTATAATATAAAATATAAGCCTACCTATCTATAAAAAATTTCATTAGATCATTCTCCAATTGAAAAACGATATAAATAAATGGAAACCATAAAAGCAGCATCATATAATCTTTTACATTTATCTTAAAAATATTTGCACTATAAGGTCGCCTACAGACAACAGGAGCCAACGTTTGTGATGTGAATATTCCGCTAACTTGGCGATACAAGACAAAACAATCTATTATAATTTATAATATTTCAAATAATACAAAAATTCGGTGTTTGATTCGATAAAACCATTATTCATAAAATTCTTTATTTTAGCGGTCGCCCGATTGTCGCGTAGTAAATACGCAAGCATAACTTGGGGGGGCTCTGAATCATTGGGACCCTTTTGGGTCTAAAAATATATTTCATCCTGAACCACAAAAGAATTGTCTAAATCAGACACAGTTCTACGAACTCGCGGTACATTTTTTTGCTTTCCCTTGACTTGTGTCTTAAATACCGCTATCGAGGTGAACGTTTGCAACACTGGCCCTTGACAGTGGCTTCTTTGCATTTCTTATTATCCATACCGAACATATGCGAAGGCCAGCCAAGGATGCGTTCATCGTACACACGGGAATGGCGTGCTTCTCCCAACGTCCCATCCGCATCGTACACAATACATTGTTATTGCATTTATATTGTCGTTGGTCCAGCACTCACTCTGTGTGTACGCGCCTTAAGAGTGTTACAAAACTTTTATTAGACGTTATAGTGTACGATTCAATATTTAACTGCTGGGCGACATCATATATTTTTAGTGAAGGTAGCACTATTATAAGAAGTAATAACTAAACAAGAGTGCAATTTTATTATTTCCTATATGCGTTATAAATATAAAAATTATATCATATGTATTTGTATATTTGTACATGAACATATTAGGATAGATACAAATTGCACAATTACTAAAATAGGAGATCATATAATGAATGGTATGCATAATACATTTATTAGATTTATATTATAATTTTTATAACTAGATATTGCTATTTTTAATAGTCTACATTAGGTAATTACAATATAATTGCCCATATTTGTTTCATTCATTCATATATTTAACTATGAAATAGAGTAATTCATTTATAATCATATTAAATCATTTAAAAGCTATTTATTTCCAATATGCAATATACAATGTAATACTCTACACATACTTCATAGTAATTAGTACGTATGAATCAAAGGTTATTGAATATTAGTTAATGATAGGTATATGAATTACGCTAATTTACGTTTAATTTGAAATAGTGCTAGAGTATTTATTTTTCTACTACAAAATATTTGAAATGTTTGCTTACATGTTACTTCATATTAAATGTAATTCTATTAAGGTTCAATATTTCTTTTGAGTGTAATTTTATTAGTCAAAAAGTATATATGTATAAACATATTTACTAATCTGCAGAGTTGAGAAATTACGAGAAGTCAAAGTTGTTCTAACAAAAATATATTTAAAAAAAATAGTATCAAGTACTTTAAGTTCCTACAGAGCAGTTAATGTTGTTGTTGAAAATAGCGACATTATTTACGGAATAAAATATAGAATGTACTTTCACGTTTCTTTATACAGATTTGACAATCAATATCGCTTACTTTTCTATTACATTTTAATAATGCACAATCATGCGTTAGTTACTTGAAGAAATAAATATTAAAATTATTTTGTCCCTATTTTTTAAATTTAAATATATACTAAATAAAAGGAGTTATATATATGCTATTATTATTATTTTTTAAAATATATTTTAGTCACAATATTATTAAATCATCTAGAGGCGCTAATGTATTATGGAGACTTTAATTCTAGATGAGAACAGAAACCTATTAAAGCTTATTACAAAATATATTTTCAAAATGATTTTTGTACATCGTTTAAATTTTTTTTATGTTAATTTATATTAAAATATTAACTGTTTTGGCATGATGTGATTTATAGACAATATTTTTAGAGATTTCAATTCTGGGTGAGAACACAAACCTTTTAATATTATTAAACCAAAATTTTAAAAATGTCTACTACATATATAGTATATTGTTATACCAATTACCAATAATTTTTTAAATTAAATGTCCTCAAATAATCATAAAATAATTTTATTACAATTTTTGAAATATTTTGTATTAAATTATACCTGTAAAATGAAAATACATAATTAATAGATAGAAACTAAACTATAGAAATTGAAAATAAATATTTTCCTTTCATATATAATTTATTTAATAAAGAGTTATACATAGATACAAAAACTTTATTTGATTTTCGAAATTAGATTCGTTTTTTAGATATTATTTGCATATAATATATAATCTTTCAGAACGTACGTTTCGCCACATTGTGGCTTCTTCAGGTGAAGAAAAGACATATAACTCTTTAATAAATTAATTATGTATCATTATGGATTTTCAAAAGCTAAGTGCCAACACAATTCAAATTTTCCTTTTAAATAATTTTAATCAATTGGATGGTGTTAGTTCATTATTACGAAATAAAATAATGAGATTATAATAAATATAAATAAATATTATTTTATTTTATAATAATTTTAATATTAATTCCAAATATTGTTATCAACACCAACATTTGCACATTAAAAAAGCCTAATATCTCTAACGAAAAATACATATAAAACAAATAATATTGATTGTTTTAATATGCTTGCTATTTAGCTCTTAATTTAGCACTTACAATAAAATATTGTATGCAAATAAATCTCACTTTCCTACATCATACTAAAACATTATTTTCAACCAAATTTGAACTTTCCTGTTTTTTTAAGAACCGGCACTATTTATTTAAATAATTAGCATATAATAACTTTTATATTCTAAACGAGCTCTTAAATACAACTCTGAATTTTAAAGTAATCTACTTAATACGAATCTCATGTATTCAGTTCCCATTGTAATGCCAGTCAATTTGCATTAAAACAGTTTAGTTTGCCAACAATCGGCGGTGTCATTCAATATTTCACTTGAACTTGACGCTTTCTCAAGGAACGGATGAGAGCATGAGATCATTGCGAAGTAATAACAATGCTTGGCGCAAATCATCACGTTCAAGAGCCCATTAATTTCATATAGAAGTGTGCACGTCGTTATTTGCACAAATAATGTTATGTTGAACTAATTGAATTAGTATTTTTTCGGTTGACATGTGTGCACTGACGAAATATTTAATTAATTAATAGAAATTGCACATCATAAAACATTTTAATTGCTTCTAGTAAACAGAAGTTATTCAGAAAGTTTATGTCACAATAATTGTTGTAGCGGATATGATTTTTCTATAGATTTATATTGTTTTATATCCTATTTACTATAATGTTATTTATTATTTTTTTTGGGCGATTACAATTTCATTGAATGTAAATAGAATTCTGCGAAATAGCTGTGATGATATATCAATTGCTTTCTTTTAAAATAGTATGTTTAGTTTCATTTGTTATTGAATTTTAATTAATTTAAACAAATTGTTTAAATTTTGAAACAAAAATATATCTGAATAAATTTCATTTAAAATTATTTCGAGTTTAAGAGTTGTATTTCTCAAGTAATCTTTAAACTTTGATTAAACAAATTTAATTTCGGCCTAAGGTTGTTGAGTTTTGATTAGATTTTTTTTCTATTGTCATAATTAATCAAAATTAGATTGAATTCTACTAAATTTGAATTAAAATCTTATTAAATTTATTTAAAACAAAGCAGAGTATTGATATGAATTTTATCAAAAATCTTAAAAATTATTGTTTACTTGATATAGAGGAGTCATTTAAAGTATTCCTGAAAATTTAATGAATTTTAATAGTATATATCCAGTGCTGGCACTTGTATTTAAGAATGCAAAATTGCCACAGCAGATTGGACTGCGCAGAACGAGCGGGAACGTTTCGTGTCCCTGCTCGTCCTGCCCATGGTCGAATCTGCAGTCGCAATTTTGCATTCTTATGGACTTCACTATTGAAGCAAATAATATAAATCATGTAAATAAATTAGAACAATTAAAATAAAATCATTTATGTTCGACTGCATCGTAAAGGCTTTGTTTATGATTTAGTTCAGTGTCCATAATTTAGCACTTTATTGGACTCTTTATGTCATGACCAAGAAAATTTATGTGTCAATGTCACAAATTAAAATAAATTAGAAGAATTAAACGAAAAATTAAATTTTCTATAAAGAGAATCGAGTATAAATTATTTTTGCATTTACCAATAAATGTCCTAAACATATATTCTCTTGATGCGGGCAATACTAAGTATTCATCCTGATGTACGAATCACACGATCTCGAGTTTTACCAGATAGATTAAATATTTATTTTTAATTTATCGTAAAATATAAATCATAATTGTAAAAATGGCAAATTCGTGTGTTTTTATAATTTTATTAAATTTTCACTATAGCTCATACGATTCTTCTAATAGTTAACTAAATTTCATTCAAATATATTAAATTTCGTTAAATCTATATAGAATTTCATTGATACATTTGAATTTTGTTGAATTTTCTTAAATTTTTCTTGAAACTCTTTAAAATAATATCAATTAATATAGTTGAGTATATATAACTTTATATTATTTTTTAACGATTTTCAATTGACTTTCAAAGATTTCTTAATAATTACTACTTGAATTTTGTTGAATTTTCATCTAATTTTGTTCAGCTTAATAAATTGAACTTTGTTGCATTCGAGAGAAACCCCTAAAAAGACCTTATGAAAAATCCATGAAGAATACTCAAGTATCTTTGATAATCTCATGAGAAATTTTCATTTATTTTTTTATCAATGAAACCATTTAAAGCTCTTCGAAATTGACATTGAAATAATGAAAATTATATTATATATAGATAGCCCCCATGTCAGTCTCTTTTAGCTTTTGTCTATCGTTTGACACCATGTCCTGAAGAACTCTGCTGTAATGCATGTCGAAACGTCTGCTTTACAAAACAATATAGACACGACACGACTTATTCCAGAAATTATTCCTTTCCTAAATTAGTCAGTCATGGAAATTTAGACAATATTAATAAAAATTCTTGGGTCTTCCCACTTTTCTTCTGTTTCCTGGTTTCCATTCCCTTA
>JARJED010040062.1:0-10138 GCA_030264515.1 Sepedophilus sp. GC000190 | reverse complement strand
GAAAATTGACATTTTTACTGAAATAACTGTTTAAATGCATATTTGCACTTTGAAAACTGTAATTTTGTCAACCGCAGCTGTAATAATTGATATTTCAACTCTTAAATGTTGTCATTTCATCTGTAGTGGATGTCAAAATTGATATTTTTGCTCCTAAATCTGTCATTGCAGGAAATATTGATTAAAATTGACATTTAAAGCATTAAACCTATTATTTTGTCTCTATTGACTACAGAAATTGACATTTCATTCTCAAAATCTGCAATTCCACTCTTGCAACTCTTGTTTCATTGGTAATTGCTTTGAAAATTGACATTTTGACTGAAATAACTGTTTAAATGAATATTTGCACTTTGATAACTGTAATTTTATCAGCCGCAGCAGTAATAATTGACATTTCAACTCTTAAAAGTTGTCATTTCATGTGTAGTTGATGTCAAAATTTATATTTTTGCTCCTCTGTCATTGCAGGAAATATTGATCAAAATTGACATTTAAAGCATTAAAACTATAATTTTGCCTCTATTAACTACAGAAATTGACATTTCATTCTCAAAAACTGCAATCCCACCTCCACTAACTTCTATATTGACATATTAACTGTTGCAACTCTTATTTTTGAAAACTGTAATTTTATCAGTGGCAGCTGTAATCATTGACATTTCAACTCTTACAGTTGTCATTTCATCTGTAGTTTCTGTCAAAATTGATATTTTTGCTTGTAAATCTGTCAACTTATAGGAAATATTGATCAAAATTGACATTTACAACCTTAAAACTGTAATTTTATCTCTAATTACTATAAAAATTAGCATTTCCTTTTGAAAAACTGCAATTCTACCTCCAGTATCTGTCCATGTTGACATATGATCTCTTGCAACTCTTAATTCATCTGTAATTATTGTAAAAATTGACATTCTGACCTAATATTACAATTTCAATTGAAATATCTGTTCAGATTGATGTTTGCACTTTGAAAACTGTAATGTTATCAACGGTAGTTGTAACAATTGACATTTCAACTCTTAAAATTGTCAATTTCAACTGTAATTACTGTCAAAATTATATTTTTGTTTGTAAATTTGTCATTTCATATACAATAGCTATTGAAATTAATATTCTTTCATATAAAATGGAAGTTTGATCTCAAAATGAAATAATAATAATAATACAGCCTCACCAAAAAAAATTTTTGTTTGGAACCAAAGGTGCGACTTTTGTTTTCCTATGCATTTTGGCCTGCTGAATCCGAATTTGATATTGGTTTTATCAAATTTGCCCGAAAAATGCATTTTCTTCAAAATCTTGATAATTAGCAATTTACTCTCGAGCCAATCTGGCAAAATCAATACCAAATTTGGATTCGGCAGGACGGAATACATAGGAAAACAAATGGCGCACCTCTGGTTCAGAACAAAACGAAAATTGAGTAGCTGTGTAATCAGTATATACTTTGGAAGTCTTGATAGGATCAAGCTAATGTTAACCAAATAAATTAAAGCTAAATTATTTGGTTAACATTAGCTTGATCCAGTCAAGATTTCCAAAGCCTCCATGTTTATCCAGAGCATGTGCCGTAACCATAATTCGTAGTTGGCCATCTAAAACAAATGAAAATCAAATGAAAACAATTGCACCCTTACTTGACTATGTGAAACAAATGTACAAACAATTGCACCCAAGCATACATATTAAATATTCTTTTTTATTTCAGAGCAACTACAACAAACCGTGGTATGGCCTAGTTACCATCAACCGTCATCGCACGTCTTGTTACCACCGCTACCGCCGCCGCCCCTACAGTTACTAAGCTCCGCATCGTCGGACTACATCCAGACCAGCACCACCCTCCACCAGCACTCCCATTCACACAGTACAAGACTCCTGGCCGTGACGACGGACACCAAACGCAAACTACCCTTACCGGCCACCACCCTGATTAAAATCGAACACGACGCCACCATCGATCAAAGCAAAGCCTTACAAGCCGTAAGCAGCTTTGGCAACACCACGGGCACCGTATACACCGATCAAAACATGGCCCCGTTGGTCACAACGCACGTTATTTATCAACACCCGACGAATCTGATCCTATCACAGACTCCTACGCAGGAAACGGCGTGCAGATCGCAGGCGACCTCACCCGTTACGTGCCTGACCCCCCCGCCGGAAGCCAACACAGCTCAGGACGAGGAACCTACGATGTGTACGATGGATGCCAGCAACCAAACCGACACGCCGGAAATGAGCGAGGACGATGCTGCGAATGAAATGATGTGCACGGAATTAATGAAAGACGACGATGATGGCACAACCAATGAAGTACAAATCGAAGAATTACAAGAAGCAAGCCCCATTGCTGCCAATACCATCGACACCAACGCCGCCGTACCTGAAATAGCAACTGTTGTACCTAATAATGTTGAAGAAATAATCGTGCCGGACATTAGCGGCTTAGAGCTGCTATCGAATAGCATCGTCGAATTCGAAAACCGTAAGTTGGAAGAAGCCACCACACCCGTGAAAACCGATATTGTGATTAATAATAATAACAACAATAAATCACCAAGTGAAGAATTGGGCGGTTTAAATTTGCTGTGTGCACTAGCCGAGCAGCGCATCATGGAGGAAGTCGATTTAAAAACCGAGCAGCGCAAGAAAGAGAAGCGCAAATCCAAGAAGCACTCTGACGAACCGAGATCCAAAAAATCCAAGAAAAGCGAGCGATGTGATAGTTTAAGCAAACCCTGCACTTGCCGGGAGGACGCGTACAGAACATACAAGACTAAAGAAAGCGAAGAGGAAGTCAAAAAGTTCTTAGCCAGCAAATCGCAATCGCTATGCTGTAAAGGCGACTGGCCTTGTATGAACGCCGAAGAACTGGACATGCGCATGCGGCTGGCCGATTTGCAGCGCAAGTACCGCGAGAAGCAGCGCGAGCTGAGCAAGCTGAAACCGAAAAAGCACGACAAAAAGCATCGCAGCCGCAAGAAGTCTATAAATTCTGTGAATTCCGACCGAAGCACGCCGCCGCCGCTTCTAGATAAGATCGAGCTGTCCCCGGTGAAAGTAAACAAAATCAATGAGTTGTTGAAGCCGCCTACTCTGTGCCCGTACGAGGAAAGCATTCCATCACCGCAGATAGAGCTGCCCCCGTCACCGAAGTCATCCAAGAAGCGTAAAGTCGGGCGCCCCAAGAAACTGCTGTCGCCAATCGGGGTGCACACGACGACGGAAACCATCGTCGCTAAAAAACCCAAGAAAAATAATCTTGTCGGGTTTTTGCTTGCGGCGAAAGAGAAGCTGATACAGAACAACGCCGTGTATTCTGATCCGCCACGGTTTATCGAAGAAGGTAAGGTTAGGAAGAAGAAATCGAAGATAAAGCCGAAATTGAAGGCGGAGCCTATTGTTAAGGTGTACGAGGATGAGGATGTGGATGAGGATGAGGCAATTGTGGATGATGTTGAGGCAATAGTGGATGAAGAAGTAGTAGTGGAACCACCGGAAGAGGTTAAAGAAATTGTGCAGGAACCAGAAGAAGAAGAAGAAGAGGAGGAGGAGGAGGTGGAGGAAGAGGAGCCGGAGGAAGTACTAGAGGAAGAGAAGAAGGATGATCGGTGTGTGCTTACGACCATGAAATTGGCCGAAGATAAGTTGCGTGTTTTGACTGCCATGGGTGGGTTGTTTTATGCCGGACGATTGAATGCAGTGGAGCCACCAGATGTGTATTCGATTACATTGGATGGTGAGAGGGGGAATCGGCCACATATTATGAGCAGAGAGGAGATCTTAAGGGATGCTGTAAGTATTTTCTTTCACAGACATTTCTGCAGTTTTGCTGAGCTTAAGACAACTCCTAACAGCAGTTACAGCTTTCCAGTAATTAATTACCTAGTTTCTTGCTGACCTTAAAGCATTCCCTAATTTGTGATAAGTTCTACCAGTCAGCATTGCTTTAAATTTGTAAAGAAATCAATTGAAAATCATTTTCACAGACATTTCTGCAGTTTTGCTGAGCTTGGTTATGCTTTTCAACAGCTAGAGTTTACCATCAATGAGCTAAATAGTTTCTTGTGGATTTGTAAGCATTTTCTTGTTTGTAGTAAGCTTACCTAAGTCTATATCTCTGAAAGATTGCGTTGGTTTTGCAAAAAAAAAATTATGTTTTGTTTCATAGGAATTAAATTGTTTTTTTTAAGAATTGATTTACAAATATTTTTTTGCTTCTCTCATTATAGATAGTTGAGGTTTCCCCGGCTAGCATAGATGAACTACCTCCTGGCACACGGCTCTGTGCATATTGGAGTCAACAATACCGCTGTCTATATCCGGGAAGTGTGGCCGAACCAGAAGACTCTTCAGAGCCTACAGATCCCAAATTCATTCCTGTTGAATTTGATGACGGTGATAATGGAAGGATTACGCTTGAAGATATACGACTCCTACCACCGGATTACCCTATTATTGGTAAGATTTGATTGTCGAATAAAGCTTGACTTAATTTTAACTTCATAATCCTCTATGGGTCAAATACTGCACAAATCGAAACTTTGATTCTCAAAACTGTAATACTAACTCCAATATTTGTTCATATTGACATTTATACTTAAAATTTTCATTCTTTACCGTGAAAATTGACATATTGACATTTACAACTGTCATTTCAACCGAAGTAACTGTCAAAATTGTCATTTTGGTTTTTAAAACTGTCATTTTACATTTAAAAATAGTCAAAATTGACATTGGAACTCTCAAAACTGTCATTTCAACAAAAATAATTTCCAAAATTGATATTTTGTTTTTTAATTTTGGCATTTTATGTTCGGTAATAGTTTAATTCATATTGTTACTCTGAAAACCGCAGTTTTGATTGATTTTGGCTATTAAAACTGTCATTTTACTTTGGTAGCAGTCAAATTGACATTACAACTATTAAAACTCATTTTACATGTACAATAACCGTCAATTTTTAAATCATAATTTTACTTGAAATTAATTATAAAATTTCTATTTTTTGTTAAAAACAGAATACGATCCGAATCCCCTGCTGAGTTTGAGCAAACGCCGACGGAGAACCTCGACGACGGACGATCGCCGTTCGGTACGAAGCGCAAAATCCCCCACCCCCGTCCCGCCCGACATCCCCAAACCATCCGAAGTGGAAAAAGAGAACCAGGACGTGAACCGGCGCGAGGAACCCTCGCACCGCGAACGCAAACGGTTGAAGAAGCGCAAACGCGAGAAGCTCAAGGCCAAGCAGCTCCTGCACGAGGACAAGAAGAAGCGCAAGAAGCACCGCTGCATCGACGAGCACTGCAAACACCGCAGGCACCACAAGAAGCACCGCAAGCATAAGAAGCATCACCACAGTAGGGAGGAGAAGAAAGCCGAGCGGGAAAGTGAGCCGGTTACGGCAGTCATCGAAGAGGAAAGCATGACGGAGCCGGAAATGCCTACACAGCAAGAGGCACCTGATGAGGAAGACTCGAATACGTTCGATAATTATCCGAATTACGAGATAATTCCGAATCCCGAGGATGAGGTGACGCGCGATGATATAATAGAAGCGCAGAAAGAGACTCAGAAGGAGACGCAGAATAAGAAGATTCGGGATAGGCAGGAGTCGTGCGAGAGTAGGAGCAAGATGAGCGCGTTTTTGCCTGCGAGACAGTTGTGGGGCTGGGCAGGGAAAGGGTATAGGAGGCCTAAGGCTAAGGGTAGATCCAGGAAGCAGTTCTTTAAGGCGATACAACGAGGGAAAGAAACTATTGAAGTGAGTACACAATTAATAATTCCGAGTGTTATCAATAACTAGCTGAATTAGAGTAGGTAGTGCAGTGATTTTGACAGCTGTCAGAATCCCAGTCTCAATTTTAGAATCCCTTAACAGCTTATAAAAACACTGAGCTGTTCCTGCATCACACAGTGGACGTAGAGTGGCAACACTGGAGGCAGTGTTACACACTGTTTGTTAAAGGATTCTGTTGTTACAATAAATAAGCGATCTATGTCCATGCCCTACTGTTGAATTTAGCAATTAATTAATTGAAAGCAATACAAATCAACATTTCTCTTTGTCAGGTTGGTGATTCAGCGGTATTCTTATCGACCGGAAGACCCGATAGACCTTACATTGGCAAAATTGAGGCCATGTGGGAGACTCTCGGAACCATGGTGGTTAAAGTGAAGTGGTTTTATCATCCCGAGGAGACCGTTGGATGCCCATTGAATTTAAAATACCCTGTAAGTAGCTTTTATTTTTAAAACAATACAAATTGGCTGTCAAAAATACATTTTTAACTTTTAGAATTGCTATTTTATCTCCTACATCTGTAAATTGGCTTTTAACTTTTCTACAACTGACATTTTCATCTATCAAATTTGCAATTTCAAGTCATCAAACTGCCATTTTATCTAAATAGACAATAATTAAGATAATTAGTTGATAGTATCAGAAATGTCTGCTTTAACTGGGAAATGACAATTTTAATAGCTAGCAATAACATCAGCTAAAACTGATAATTTATCTACAATAACCACGGTCGTGTATACAGGTTTGAAAACGGAGAATTTCAGTGGTGGGGACTGGCACCCTTGGTGTCCAAATTTTTAACTTTACCACAAGAATCGCTAATGGTTTGTACGACGCTCCCAATTGGCTTCTCACCATGATCGTACAAAATAAACAGCACGACCCTGTGAGGAGCCAATAGGGAACGTCGTACAAACTACCTGCGATCCTTGTGTGGTGTAAATCGGAATTAAAAAATTTGACAATAAACGGGTCAGTTCCCTCCACCATCATTGCTAGACCTGTATACACGACCGTGACAATAACTAACGAATCATTATTTCAAATCTCCAATAACTTTTTAACCAAAAACCATCATTCAGACTGTAATTTGCAATCTGCAGTGACTATCAGAATTGTTATTTCAACACCATTTTGACTTTAATAGCTATTAAAATTAACGTTGCAATTCCCAAAATTTGACATTTCATCAACAGCTGATTGTCAAAATTGATATTTTAGGTTATAATTTTGCGGTTTCATCTACAATTACTAAAAAATGGAAATTTTCGCTCTTAAACTTTGTTATTTCATATGTAATAGCTATCGATATTGATTTTTTATATCCTAAAAATACCGTTTTATCTTTGTCGATTATAAAAATTCACATTACAGCTCAAAAACGGTGATTTTATTTGTTACTATTGTCGCCAATCGATATTTTGATTAGTTACACTGTACTTCTACCACTGATAATTTCTCAAATTGATATAACAGTTTTTATAATTCATTTTTCATATGTTATGAGACTTACGAGTATTAAAATTGGAATTTTTGCAATAAAAATTAACATTTTGACTTTTAAAGCTGCTGTTTTACATTGAATAACAACTAAAATTGACGATGTAACTTTCAAAACTGCCATTTCAACATAATTGATATACAGAGTGAGCGTAAATGATAGGCGACATTTCAAATTTGCCGCCAAAAATGTTGGGGATTTTGTTCGTTCCAAGTTTATCGTTATAGAAAAATTACTAAACCTAATGTCATTTTGCTTTTGGTCATAGGCGTGCATCAGTTTTATTATCTTTTAATTTACCTATTTGGGGCAATATTTGCCACGCCACTGAAAAAGCCAATCAAGTTTAGCAACATGCAATCCAAAATTTTTGGCTGCAAATTTGAACTGTCCCCAATCATTCACGCTCACTTTGTATTATCTTTTAAAATTCATCATTTTATGTTTGGTAACAGTCAAATTTACATTGAAACTCTTAAAACTGCAGTGTAACTCTTCAAGTTAACATTTTGACATTTAAAACTGTCATAATATTTGCGGTAGTGATCAAAATTCACTTTTTAGCTCTAAAAATTACCATTTCTTCTGTAATTGTTGTCCAAAAAAATGTTATTTTTTGCTTATAAATCTGGTCTACACAGGAAATGATTATAAAAATATGCATGTAAAACCTTAAAACTATGATCTACCATCTATTTACTACAAAAAGTAACATATTGGAGGCGCACTGGATCCTCCTGGTGACGACACTGAAGTAGCTGCGGGTACTCTTGTTCGTTTTGTTATTGTGCACGATTCGGTGAAGCTCGGTTCACTATTGAATGCGACTTTGCAATCGGGGATCGAATTTACAAAATGATAACTCACGACTTTCGGTTAAAATATATTTATTTTAATAGCAAGTAGCTCTTCAGAAGAAGGCTAGAGATGAACTAACTATTTACAAAAAATACAAGTTTAAAGAAAACAAGAAATAGGGGTGGCTTGTGACCAGGTTAAATTTTTGATTGGCGACAATCGTTTCAAGGAGTAGGGACAAGAAGGGAAAGTTTACTTGGAAGCAACTGGCGGCGAGGAATGTTGCCAGGCATCGGATTTGGAAAGTACAGAGTATACAAATATTGAAATACAAACAGATGTAGAATAAATTGGCACCATAAAAGTTCATTTAAAGCTGCATTAAAAACACATTTGAACGAACACCGGATTATCTTCCAATTATTACAGAAAGCTCGAATTTGCGTGCAAACACATATCAACATCAAAAGCTGCATTTCTATCTCCAATAACTGTCGACATTGACATAAGAACTCTTAGAATTCTTATTTTATCTGTAATTGCTGAAAAATTGTATTTCCAACTGTTCAGAAAGATGTTTTCACTCCCAAACTGCAATCCTAAACAGGACTGCTGAGTCTGTAAAAAAAACTTCTCTCTGGCAAAATTAAACATTAAGACATTTTACAGGGTGTCCAGTAAATAAGGAAAATATGTATAAAGGAAAAAAAAAAATTAATACAAGTTTAAGTTTAATACATAATTTTAACTCCACTAAAAACAGAAATACTATAGAGAAAACTACAAGCGTAATAAATGAAATTGCATATAAATTATTTCTAGCGAGCTCTGTTTATTTACTGCCTACAGTGATAACTGGCTACTTCACAATTTTTTATTTCTATAAAATTTTAACATGTAATCGGAGTCGGAGTCGCTACAGTTTTGCCCACTCCAACTCCACTGACTAGAAATTCTCCTGATCTCCGACTTCACGGCTCTGACTCCGCAGCCCCGATTTTAACAGCGTCGATTGTAATAATTGACATTTCAACAAAATTGTAATTTTATTTGTAATTATTGAAATTCTGTCTCTTAAAACTCTTAATACTTCCATATCATCTTTAATTATTGTAAGTGTTGACATTTTAATATTTAAATTTGTCACTTTATTTACAGTATCTAAAAACTGGACATAATCACATTTATAACTGTCATTTTACCTTTAGATATTCTCAAATTTGACATTTCAATTATTGAAATTGACATTTCGATACTTAAAACTGACATACTAATATCAATAACTATCAAAATTGCCATTTTATCTGCAATAACTGTCTTCTTATCAGTAATAACTATGAAAATAGCTATTTCAACTATTAAAACTGTCAAATCATTTGAAATAAATGTCAAAATTTACATACCAATGGATGAAATTGTCATTTTTTCTACAATAACTCTCTAGATTGACATATCAACTATAAAAATTCTCATATCATTTGTAATTATTGACATTTAACCTTAAAGCTCTTAATACCACCGTTTAATTTGTAATTATTATAGGAGTTGACATTTTAACATTTATGTGTAAAATATAGACATATCCACATTTAGAATTATCATTTCAGTGATTGTTGAATTTGACATTTCAACTCTTAAAATCTGTCATTTAATTGTAATAATGACACATGATCACAAAATAAAATCGATGAAAGGTTCCTTTGACCAGACCAGGTGCATTATGGTTTCGGGGTCACTGAAACTGAAGCTGAGACCCCTTTTGCCCCATCACGTCAGGTTTTTATCCCAACCTCCAAATATAGCTAAAAATGGCAAAACTCAACAATATCAACCCTGCAACCTAATCAAACCTCATAGCTCCATATCCTCGTGATCCAAGAACCCAAAAACCTATATCCCAAAATCCATAACCTCAAAACCCTTAACCGTAAAACTCCATAATTCTAAAACACCATAATTACAAAATGCAGCAAGGGAGAAACTTACATGTGAGCCTCATACCCTGAATCTCAGAATTAAAACTC
>JARJED010039059.1:0-11145 GCA_030264515.1 Sepedophilus sp. GC000190 | reverse complement strand
TATTTTTTTAAATTACTAATTATATATTTTTTAAATATCTTTTAGATAGTATCTCTATGTGTGCCTTCTAAATGCAGTTGTAAAATTTCGAATGAAAATATTAATAAATAAGGTCGTAATTCGTTACCGAAATTACATGGAATTTTCTTATGGGAGTATTCCCCCATTAAGAAAACATCATATTTTTTCGACAAGAAACTGTATGCAAATTTTGAGTCCGATCGGTGGGGTTCGGGTGAACTTTTCTTTCACGTTGGCGTGGAATTTCTTCTAATGCTGAAAAATTTCTTTTAAACACTTCTTAATTTTGCCACCGATCCTCTTCAACTGTGTACAACTGTTTCGGACTTAAGTCCTCATCAGCACAGTAAAGACAAGATCGTTTAGAGTCTGCGGGAAATAAAATAATTTACATCACCGCACCTATCCAAGCAAAACTCTAATGCTATTTTTGGCCATTTATTTTGCTTAACTATCCATAACTCTAGCGATGAGTCCTCACGCTCGACCCACCAAATATGCAAAATTTTAATTTTTTACTTGAATTGCAGGTACAAATTTTATTGTTCGTTGACTCTTTCATACTTGTGTTTATGTCAGTCAAACCGAACACCTGCTGCAGGTAAATTTTGGCTTTACAATTTCGTTTTCCACTAACTACCAAACCTTGAATATTGAAACTTGCCATAAAATACATGCATATGCATCAAATTGTAATATGTACCAATGTTAATTATATAATCAATACCGTTAATTTTGCATTCATTTAAATATACTATCCAATAATTTCCCGATTTGATTTCTGAATAATTTATTACATATCCTGTACACATGCGCCTATTCCAATCATTTATGACTTATAAAAAATATCGCTAATTAAAACACATTAAAAAACAACTTTGTTTATATATTTATATGCTAGACCATAAATAGCGTTTAGGTATATTTACGCAACAATTTTCAAAGCGCGAGTTATGTCGTGGACGAAAACAGTTTTATTAATTCCATTTTATTTCTTACATCTTCTTATATAGATAAATAAGTACATGAAAACACGTAGCTGATAGTATTTCTCAGAAGAAGGAACACATTTTCTTATTATAACGTATTAAATTTATTATTGATAGATATTAGATACACAATATAACACGCGCATTGAATATTGAATAATCGTAGAATAAAATGCATGGCGGATATGTGGCATTATCGCGCCAGCGCCGATAAAACAGACCGCGACGATTCGCGATGCGGAACCAATCTAACCTGTCAAACATGTCAACAATAACTTTATACACTTAATTAGCGCTAAAACAATAAAAACACCTTGCCCGAAATTGAAGGCCATCAAAAATGACCGGCATTGGAAGGGGCCGGGGATGGCTGAAGCTGGGTAAGCCGGAAGACGGCAGGGTGGGCGCACAGATGCAGAGCAGTCCAAACGCTTCAGGTAGCAGCAGCAGTGGCAGCAACCCCATATGCGAAGAACAGGGCTCGTATAAGGGCAGACCGGCGATGGCAATGCACGACAGACTCGTGAGTGCGATAAGCGTCTTTAGCGAAAACGACGACGGCATCCTGCTCAATCAGAAGTTGAAGATGGTGCTCAAGATATTCACCGAAGAGTGCCACAATGAAATTGAAGCAAAGTGAGTGCTAATTTTCTTTGTTTGTGTGCTGTTTAATAACATCTGCTCTTTTTGTAGGGAGGCCTTTCTGCACATATACCAACGTGCACTGGATGATGAGGCTTTCGTACAAAAATTCATCATATTCACCACGACGAATTCGTTCAATGATTTCAAGCTGTTTAATAACCAGGTCCGTTTGCTGTATTTATATATAAACCGAATGCAGGAGGATTTTGAAAGTAAGTTTTATTTCATAAATACTAGATATTAGAACCTTACATCTTCTTATCGGAATTTTTAGTGAAAATAACCATTACATGTGAAAAGCAGAATTGCTTAGCTTAGAAAATATGGTTTGCCTTCTAAACAATTTCATTTGTTATTTTCTATAAACAAAATATTTTTTTACATATAAATAAAAATCTGTATTTATTCAAAAATTTGTGATATACTAGGACAAAAATAATTCTATCAGCAATAACACTTTACGGCTCATACCATCAATTTTCTTAACAATCCATTTCTTCTTGGCTCATTTTGATTCACATAATCCCTTATTTGCTGTTATTATTAAGTATAATATAATATATATACTTCATCCCTTTTCACTATGTCTCATCTAGCATTCCAACTATGACATCACGTTCCATTCATCCCTTCAACACTTTCTTTCTTTTTGAAAACAACATCCATTTCTTTAATAATCGTCACAATGACCATATTTTTAATGTCTCATTCTCTTACTTTACCGATGTCAAGAGTAATCTATAGAGAGCACTTACTTAAGTAAATTATCTCAAGCACTGGTTATTAATAGAACAAACAATATATGCAAGTATTTTACTAGCAGCCATTAGTCTGATGATGCAATTATATGACGTAACAATATTTTTCATTATTCAAAAAAATTTATTTCATATTCAATGCAAACACAAATATTTCAAGATAATAGTAACATTTTTTTATTAGTTAATATTTTAATAATTGTTGACATATGTTTTGCCCTTATGGACTCATCAAAACAGTAAAGTAAGAAGCAGTTTATATAGAAAGATTACAGCATATATTCCAATGCGAGTACAGATTGAGTAATTAGTAAAAACTCATGTTTTTTTATGGAAGAGGTAGTTAGGATTTACAAAAACAATAGAAATAAATTCTCCTAATAAATAATTTTTATTTCCATATCAAATGCGATTACAAAAAATGAAATTCTGATGATACAAAAAAATATAAAGGAAACAATCATTTATCACAAAAAATAATCAAAAAAAGTAAAAAAAAACTACATACTTTTCTATACCTTCCAATTTTATGTATTTTCCAAAAAAAAAAACGAAAAAAAATCTTACATAATTTAAACTAAACAAAAAATGGGTTTTGATAAGCGGAAGAAACGATTACAACAGAATAAACAGAAACTAAGAAGAAAAAAACAGGATTACAGGCAAATGAAGAAATGAAAATAATACACTGAAGTGCGCAGTAGAAAATATTAGAAACATAAAACAATGAAAAGTATTAGATATACAGGGAAAAGTTGCTCATGCTTATATATTTTTTTTATCCGACCGCGATATTTTCTTTCAGAACCAAAAATTTATCAATAATATTTTTACTTTTTCTTATACAAAAAAAATCATTCATCATTTATTTTTATTTTTTGTATTTTCGAAGTTATTTGATTTGTTTTATTATTTTAGTTTTTATTTGTTGAGTAAGACTCGAGATTTTTTTGCTTTTGGTGTAGACACTTCCTCTGGTACTGGGGCCACGGTTGGGATCTCAGGGTATTCGAGAATGGCGCCGTCGTCGCATTTGAAGGCTGGACAGCAGCCTGGGAAGCTAGCTGTCTTGTTGGTTTTTTCTAATAAAAAAAGAAGAACTCATTAGTAAATTATAGAAATTAAGATAGATATTTAAAAAAAATTACGATGAAGTAAATAAATCATTACATGTGACAACAAAATGAATCTACATTCTTAGATATTAGAAGAAATATTACGACTTTTCGTCTTCACACAAGAACTATTAGAAGAAAAAACATTTCGATTTTTATAAATTATTGTTTTTTAGCAATTCCACTCCTCAGCTATTTCTTCTAAAAGCATTCTTTGAGTGTGGTAACTGAACAAGATTAGATCAAAAGTACCATATTAGAAATGTTGTCTTAAATTATGAATTATGAATGTAATTAGATTGATAAAATTGTTGAGCAATACATACCTTCATCGAGCTTGCATTTGGGGTTGGCAAGTGGTAAAGGTCCGCAGTCTTCGACCAATTCAAGAAGACGTGGTGGTTTGTCTTCGGAGAGGACGCAGGTGGAACGTCCGCAGAATGGGGTTAGCTCCCAGGTCTTACCGGGCTCTACGGTTGCGCATTTCGTGCTGGCGAAGCACATTCCCGGGAAATCTAAAATTAGAAGAAAAGATAATGTAAACATTTGTTTCAAAATCAATCAAAACAGAATTGACAATTAATGTTAAATGTGTAAATAAGCTAATACATTTGGCTTATTAACATTTTATTTTTGGTTTAAAGAAATGTAAATATATCAAAGATTCTAAAAATAAGGAAGTATGGTTGTAGTTCAGTACTCTTCACATTGGTCTACTTTGCACCAATTTCTGATTTCTTTATCATGAGAAGAGATGCTTAGTTTCAACGTTTGATTCCTTTTGTTGAGTGTTGGTATTTTGTTCCACACCAAAGAATATTTTTAGATTAGTTCCAACAACTTAACTTATGTTTTAAATAACCTTGATGCAAAAATTGAACCATACTTTGAGTTCAACGTGAGCACAAGGCATTTCAAATACATGTTTTTTTAAAATTTAATTGAAATTTAGCCAACACTTACAACGTCTTTAACATTTCATGTTTTTCTTGTAAATTACTTGTAAATTTCAACGGTTTTAAATATATTTTAGGGGATTTTCAATTTTATTTGTAATTTTTTAAATAAAATCAATATCAATTCAATGAGTTTTTTGTAGGGACTTAAAAAAATCGGTTTCATAGAATTTTATCAAAATTAAATGAAATTTGTGAAAATATTTGAATCAATTTAATAAAAAAATTATAAAATTTAATTAAAAAATTACAGAACATTAGATTTTCCTATCGCAGCAATTCATTAAAGTTTATTTAGTGTTTTTATAACTTTTACAGTGTAATTGTATCTTCTACAATCACACAATTTAATGTTCCAGAGTTGGCTATGCTGATCAATTTCATAGGTACATTCAGTTATATGAAGTTGGCAACGCATAACCAACAAATGCAGCTTTCATAAACTGATACGTCAATTTCATGCATAAGAGCAATGTTTTAAACGTCAACTTTGCTAACTTATGTACATCAATATTTGATGTTTGCCATAACCTTAATTCAAATTTCAAATGCTATCGAAAAAGTCCCTAAATTAGAAGCCAGATTTATACAGAATAAATCAAAGATGAATTACATTTTTATTTAAATTACAACAGTAATCAATGCTAGGTAATGAAATCCACTGAATATTTCTAGACATTCCATGGCGTCTAGAATAATTCGCGAAAATTCTATGAAACTCAAAGAAATTTATGTGAAATTTAAGGCCAACCCTAACATTGGGTATTTTCTTAGAGAAGGAGGAAAGGGGAAGGAGTGTGGAGATATCTAGTCTCTGAGTACATTATTATTCTTCCTCATGTGAACGAAACGAGACACAACGGCATTTTGTAGAGTTAGCTCAAATCAAAATGATTAAAATGAGTTTTTCTCAACAAATACCTTGGACTCTTACTAAACTCTTAAGCTAAGCATTATGGCGCAGAATATGGACCTTAAAAAATATACCTTTGTTGAGGCTATCAAGATGTACTTAAAAAATATTTTCCATAAAGTTATCCACATTCTAATATATTTATCATAATTGCTGAGAATTTCAATGTACTCATAGACTACACAAGAGTGCGTGATACTAATCTTAAAAAATATATATTAATCCTTTAATTGCAGTAATATGGAAAACAGGAACTTTGCAAGATAAGCCTATGTTTTGATGAAAGATCACCAATGTAATTTGTAGTTTATATTAACATAGATGGTTCCTACAATTTAATTGATCAAAGAGCAACAAGCAACAAACAACAAAGTTATATGTCTAATAATAATAAATAACGATTACTCCAATTAAAAGCTATTTTCTGAACAAATACACCTGAGACATTTGCAAATAAAATTAGTACACCTGTTGCATGAGCACAAACCAAAACTAGGAAACTTCTTCAGTATTTTATTTTTCACTCATAGCATCTCATATATATACATATTTTTTGCATATAAACTTTTGTATTCCGCGTTTTCCCGTATATATTCTTTTTTGTTAAATGCCTCAAACGTCGGACCCTTATCAAGGGAGCGAGAGAGGAGGTTTTCATCTTGAAGCTTTCATTCGTCTTTCAATTTTTCAGCTTTGTCGGTTCGATATCAAAGCTCGGCTCTCTCTTATAAATGCGATTCGGAGAGAACGTTAAAAAAAGAATCCACAAGAAGTATAATGCATTAAGGGAATAGCGCAAACAAAAACCATAAAGGGAACTTATAGGAATAAGTATTTTTTATTTTATTTATTTTCCTGTGCTTCTGCTTTCAACAGAAATGAATAATGAACGATTGATAAATAAGTCAAAGATAGGGGATGCGTATATTTTTTTATTGTTGCCATGCAGAATAATTATGATAATTGAAATATTGATTTGAATTGAAGAGCTTTTGGTGGACCCTTCACAGATAAATTATTTCTAAACTTTATAGAAAATGCGAATTGAAGAATAACGAGCAGTTATATTTCCAATCATTATTTTATTTGCTCCAGCAGTAGTTGTTGCCCACCCACCCTCCTTCTCCGCCCGTTTTCTTACTAAAGCGCTAGTAATTTTTTATTAATTTTTACCTTTTTTGTTTTAATTTTCAATGCAATATTGACATTACCAGCACAGAAAGCAATAATTCATTAATATAAGTTGAAAGCCGAAAATGTTGAAATCGGGCGTTAGAAACAGGTAGAGCAGGTGGGGGTGGGTGTGTGGGCATCAATCCGCAACTGCAGCCCAGTTTATGCATAACGCCAATTATAAACAAATTGCGAATTTAATTAAAAATATAAATTATTTACAAATAATATTTAGACTAGATTGAATTGTAAAATAATATTTTATTAATAAATTATTTCATTAATTAATTAAAAAATTCGTATTGTGAAATTAGAAATCTCAGTTGCGATTTATGAAATAAAATAATATTAGGAGCAGAAAAAAACGAGTCGACCTCCGCTGCCCCCATTCATTAATAATATTTTTTCTTTCACTCTCTGCAAATATGAATAAACAAATTCGTATCGGTTTCAAACGCAATATTAAAAGTAGAAACGGGAAATTGCGCCCGTCCTTTTGGGTCAATAAAATGGTAAAACGAAACCAAGGACTCGGAATCGGTCACTAGTTAGGTCGGAATTACAAAAAAAGAAAAAACGGTAATCGCCAATTTGCTGCTAATGAATTGCTACCTGATGCAACGCCCAGGATTGATGTCGCGATAATTATCGCTTTTAAATGACTTGTCTATAATGCAATATCCCGTTTTGTCCGTTGTATAATTAATTGTGCGCTTTCTCCCTTCGTCGGTTGTAAGGGGAATGGAATTTGTTATTGTTAAAGCTTTCATTGTTTCCTGATTGTATTGGTGAAAACTATTTTGTTGTCTATTTTTTTTATGCGTTTGTGTGCTGGTTTTAACAATTGAAAGGTGTAATTAGAGAGGGGAAAGTACTTAGTGCATGTTGGGTGAGCAGGTGTTTTAATCTATGAATTATTATCTCTTGGATATGTTTCTAGCCTAAAAGTGCGCCGTTTACTCATGTAACCAATGTATGAATCATTATACCAATAAATGAAAGCACGTGTTTGGTTAGGAATTATATTGTCACTTATCAGTACGGTCTGTAGCTTCTGGTGACATCTTTCGCTCTAACAAATAACGAGCATGAAATGCAATCAGTATGCAACCATACCAACGCAGACGCTAATATGTAAGAGAGACAAGGGTCAATATCAACTTTTATATATTGTTTTTGTTGAGATATGTAATAATTTAATATCTTTATATGTTAAGTTTAAATTTGGCGCCGGTTTTTCATGCTATGTTTATTTTAAGTTGGTAACAACTCGTTCACTATTATATGTAACAATATACACCTTTATAAAACTCTCTCTGCAATTGACTGTTGCCGTGTGCAGGTCGAATTGAATATATTATTAAATCCTTACATGTGTCTACTTTATTGGAGTCGTCCTAAAATTAAGAATTCAACATTTTTCTTACAATATATTCTCTTCCTAAATATAATTCTGCTTAACAACACAGCTACACAAACAAAAAATGTTCGAATACAAAGGTACGTCAGGTGTTTTCTTATGTATGTTGGTCTGCTGAATTCGGATTTGATACTGGTATTACCTGATTGGCTCGAAAAAAATGCATAAAAATTGAGATTAAACAGCTACTTATCAGGATTTTGAACATAATGTAATTTTTTATGAATTTTTCGAGCCAATCTAGTAAAACCAGTATCAAATTTGGATTCAGCAGAGCAAAATATATAAATAAACACCTGTCGCACCTCTGGGTTCGAACAATAAAAAATTGTGTGGCTGTATAATCGATAATTACTAACTCGTGTAATACCAAAAAGCAGAGCACTTATTATACATATTGCCCCGGAGCGTATATCCCTAAACAAGACCTTAATCTAAGGTCTGTAAAGAGTTAACAGAGAAAACAAGGTATTGGCATAAAATGGAGCTGGTGATGAACAAACGCATCGCATCAAAATATTGGTGGCATTTCTGCATAGGAAAATAAAGAATACCACAGAAAAAAAAATCAAAGATCGATGTCAGTATATTTTTATTATTTTTCAAAATATAAATTTTTTGTGAATATTTTAGCAAAATTATTCTTATTTCTTACGATCATTTAGGGTTTTAAGCAAATTATATAAAAAAAATCTGAATTACAATTATTTGGATTTTGGCGCCATCTATTAGCTGGCGTTTGAAGCTCAAATATATAAATAAACCAATATAGGATTACTACAGATCAGAAATAAAAAAATATATATTAAAAATTAATTAATTTTGAATACGTAAAATTTCATTAAATTTCTGATTTGTAGTAATCCTATATTAGTTTATTTATATTAACGTTCATACTTCAGCGGACAGATGGCGCCAAAATACAAATAATTATAATTTAATATTAAAATTGAGTGAATCACAATTTGTTTCATAGTCAGTTGAATCTTCTTTCATATCTTCTGAATGAGGATGATAGTTGATGATGACAAAATAATATGCGTAAATTAAAAATTTCTGACTCGTTCGATGTGGTGACTTAGCTTAGTTGGTTAAAGAAATGGCACGTAAAGCCGCAGTCGAGGGTTCAAATCCTTCTCGAATAATTAATTTTTATTAATACATAAAATTTCATTTCTGATCTGTAGTAATCCTACATTCGTTTATTTACACATTCCCGAATTTTTAAGAAGTTTAAAGATTTTCTAAAAAATCTTGGGATTTAATTTTTTTTTTAATTATTCACTTTTTGCAAGGGTTTGTTAAGAATTTTGTTATAAAATTAAAATATTCAAAATCTTCTTAGAATTATTCAAGAGTCTTTAAGATTTTCTAAAATTCATGTTTAGCTTTATTACTGAAACATTATTTAAGACCCAAAAAAAATGAAAAATTATCCAAAAATGTTGCTGGTTCATTGAGATGTTTGGAAGATTATTCAAAAATGTTCAAAATTCTTTAAAAAAATTATTAGAGATTACTTAATATTTATGGGAAAACCCAAGACAAAATTTTAGCTCTACATGTCAAAAATTACATTACAATTGTGAAAAATAACTAACAAAGTCAAAAATATCTGCTGCAATTGTAGAAATTATTTTAATATTTGTATCTATATTATTTACGTTAAAAATTTTATTACAAATATCCAAAAATAAGTTTTATTCTCAAAATTGTAAATACAACTTTTTCGAAGTGAAAAGCGGTGTCCTTTCATTTTCTTTCCTCTGTATTTTCGATTGTTTTTATATTCGCTTGAAAATGTTCAAGATTATATGACTATACTTCAAAATTCTTAAAAAAAAAAAAATATAAAACCGAACAAAATTCTTCAAAACATTTTCAATTATTTTTAGAATAATATAAAATTCATTAGGATATTTGAAGAATACTAAGTTTTTTTCAATTTTTTTAATAGATTATTTTTTAAATTAGATTAGAATGAAAAATATTATTTTAGTTTTTTGGAAAATCGTTTAAAATATCCATGTTTTTGGAAAATCATATGATTTTTGTAAAATATTTAATTTTTTTCAAGAAATACTCAGAAAATGTTCAAGATCTTATGTAAAATTGTTAATGTGTTTTAAATTATTCTTCAAGGTTTCAAGGAAACTGTTACAATTTTTTTGATTCAATGAATTTTCTGTGATATTTTTTAATTTTCTTTGATATTAATTGTGTATTTCATTTCAAATTTTCGCGAATTTGTTTGAAAATGTTCAGAATCATTGGTGAATTTTCCAAAATTGAATTTTTATAAAATCGTCAAAGTTATTAAATATTTTCAATACTTTTTTAGGATATTTGGAGAATCAATTAATTAATACTTTCTTGGATTCATTAATATTTTTGAAAAAGGTTACTGGAGTACTCAATAGTTTTCTTTCCAGTTTTTAAATAATTACAAAATGTAAGAGTTTTTTTCCATTATTTAAAAATTAATTAATAATATTTAAGATTTTTTTTAAATTATGTAAGTTTTCGTTTTTTTTCTTTCGAAAATTTTAAAGAAGAGAGGTTAACATTTTTCAAAATTCTTATTTTAATTTTTGAGGACACACTTATATAAAAAAACACAAATTAATATGAAATATTTCAAAATTCATTATGAGAAAATTTTCAAAAACAAATAATATTCCAAATAAAGACACTAAAAATTAATATAAAATTTCAAGATTTTTGAAAAATTGCGTTAAGAAAATTAACATACTTTAAGCATCTTGGAAAATTATACTAAATTTATAAATGTCTTTTTCAAGATTTTCCAGAATTTTTGGAAAATTAAACTAGATTTGTTAGAGATTTTTTTTTAATTTCAGGAAGATTATTGAAAACATATGGGCGAGAATATATTAACTATGACAAACATAATATTTCTATTAGAAATAGCAATGGCAAATACATATCAATAATTTCTCACAATTTTCAAAATATATTAAAAATGATGACATTTAGATTGTAAAAAAAGTCAATGTGTTCGGAGTAGTACCATTCACTATAACCAATGATATTTAATTTCAAGTGTCTAAATTTAATTTCAATTAAAAAATATCATTTCGAGAGTATTTTTTTTAAATTTTAAACAATTGCTTAAAAAATCGAACAAATGTAAT
>JARJED010038650.1:0-11376 GCA_030264515.1 Sepedophilus sp. GC000190 | reverse complement strand
TTGTTGCTTCAAATCCAAATAATGTTCAGATTTAGCACACACATGGAGAATGACATCACGAATTCAATAATTCAAACCGTAAGTTCGTATGTTTAGCTGTTTTCAAAATAATGATTTTTTAATCGTGTAATTATTACACCCGGCACCTTCACCACACTTTAAAGGCGTTTTTCTCGAAACTACATTTTTCAAATTTGTGGACTCGTAATTTTTATTCGAAAGAGATGAAACTTGGCCAAAACATCACCACTTAAATTCTGCAAAGAAGTACGTAGAAATATTTCAATGTTTTTTTAAAACTTGTCTTCGGTGTCATTTTTTATTCTACAAAAATTATAGTTTTATTCATTCTGAACCCATTTCCATAAAAATCAACTTTATTGAAAAATCCTACGTACTTCTATATGAAATCTTATCTATAAAAAGGCTAAAGGTCTCAATTTGCATTTTTATAGTGGCTACGATGTACGCAAATCATCAATAATAATCACGGTTCTCTTTGACGAGGTGCATCGGCTGCGGGGAACTACATCTCGACGTTACTATTTAATAAAATTAATTTTTAAAAAGATTTTAGAATTTTCCGATTATAGATAAAATAAATTGTTTAATTTTTTTTTGTCTTTCTTTGAAATTTCATATTGCTTTATAATTTTGTGCATTTTGTTTAACAACTATTTTGATTACGATTTTTTTAAAATATTGTTTAATATGAATATTCGCTGATTTTACTGGGCATTTCATTACGAAAATTAAAATTCAATTGTTGTTCAAGCAAAATCAATAAAACTAAGAAATTTTAAGAAAAATAAAAAAATAATCGATGAAATTTTATGTCAATTCGAAGTAATTTAAATGTTACTAAAATCAATTAATTTATAGAAATTTTCTTCAAAACATAATAAAAATAAATTAATATTCAATAAATTTATTGGAAATTCAACAAAAACTATTTAACATTGGCTTTTATCATACAAACATCGAAATGGAATTTCTTTAAAATAAAAAAAAAATAAAACAGTGAAACAAAAATTTATTAAAATTGGCAAAACTAAATAAACACGATTTAAAATTAGTGAAATTTCAATGAAAAATATTTCAGAATTATGAAAAATTAACAACAATCAGTGAGTTATATATCAATAAAAATGACTCAAATTAAACTTATTACATTCTTAATATTGAAATGATATTTTTACAGTTGATACGATATATTTGACAGGGGTTATAAGATTTTTTTTATATATAAAATTTCTCTTTTGAATTTTAAATAATTTATGTTGTTTAAATAACTTTTTCATAGATATATATGATATTTTTTGAGAGTAGAAATATTTTTATTTGTAATGAAAAGACATATTTAAGATTTTTTTATACTTTTTTTAATGTAAACGCTCGTTAGTTTAACTTGATTTATAAATTAATTTCTCTTCAAGTCATATAACTTATTCTTATTTGAAGACCCTTGGGGAAAACCATTTATGTGCATTCTTGAGAGAAAGAAAAATCAAAGATTAATTTACCTATTGCTTGTAAATAACATTTTAAATAAATATCGAAAACTGGTTCAATAATAGTTGAATATTCATACACATTGTTTAATATGATTTTACCATATTTTTTGTTTAATTTTTAAGTTAGCAACCCTTTAAATTCATTTTTGTAAATTTAAATTCGATGGACATAAATTTTTTTTCCACCTGGGTCTTCATTTGTGAAAAACAATAATTCACAATACCTATACGTTAAAAATATTAAAATTGTAGAAATTAGATGTTTTTATTATTACTAACGCCAGTTGTTGATTGCATACATTCACTAGTTGCATGTCATTGAAATACGTTTTATAGTACTTAAACTGATACTCTACAGGTTGTATACACAACCTAGTAATTGTATAGATTTAGTAATTGCTTACTTTTATTTAACATACCTACATGCATAATCTTGCCGATGTATATCATCTCTATGATTGACACTGAAAGTGAATCATTATTTTTATATTACTTAGGACATTTAAATAAATGACATCACTTTATTTAATTGTAAATAAATGCGAAGAAATTAAATGAATTGTTAATTATTTAAAAAAAATTATTTCTACGCATTTATTTGTATTTGCGTATATAAAATAAAGACTTCAAAAAATTTCCACAACAAGTTACACATGCGCAATTGACGAGTTTCATTTAATTAGGAAATAATAGCACAACGTACCCATAGCGATAATATGAACGGCTGTGAAAATAATATTAATTGTAGTAATATTGTATAATTATAAAATAAATCATTTTTGAAACTCCCAAACTAAATAAATAGATTATAAATGCAGTTCTGGTTTAAAAGTGCATGCCAAAAAAAAAGCAACGCAAACTGTTGAACATTTATTAACGAAGAAAATAATGTAAAAGTTATTATTCCATTTACGTGTTTGATGGTAATTAAAAAAAGAAACTAAATGAACCGCGAAAAAGTCTTGCTAAAAACCGCCCTGTTAATAATTTATCGCATTGTTCTCCGCCCGAATTCCAAATGGATTTTTAAAACAAGTTAAATAGCTGTTGCGGCATTTTGAATTAAAACCCCTTTACAACACTGTATAATTCCTTAGTGCGCCCTTTACGACTCTCGCAGCATCTTCATTTCCTCTTCATCTCCGAAGTGCCGTAAATGAGCAAAAATCTTTCAATGACACCGAAGGAGCGCCAGGGACGCGACTATTAAAAATGCGCCGATCAGGCGACAAATGACAATAAAAACTAAGGAAAAAACAATCCGCATATAAATTCGGGGGGCGACACGGGCGCGCGAATGAAAACACAGTTATGTAGTTTCGGTAAGAATGCGATCATTTCGCGGATTTATGGTGCCGAGGAAGCAATGTATGGGATTGTTTAGCGAGAGTTATAGCCGGCATTGCTTCATTCCGAGGTGACATCTCGATTGCCGCTACACCTGACTCGAAATGCTATTACCTTCTTCTGGGTACTTTATGGCCGCTCTGGGAACATAGCGTTTTATTGCTTTTAAGATTTTAAGAATACCCATATTAGCTGCTACATAAATGATATCCGCGCCCCCAGGCGACGATAATAATTTCAGCACACGGAAGTAGTAATAAAAAAAATGTAATTTATAACAATTTCGTCGAACTAGTTATCGAACACTATTTGGGGCAAACAAACAATTTCTCACGTTATATATTCTATTTATTACATAAGACAGTGTTTCTCAAACATCTGCTATTCACGTATCCCTTGGAAATAATTAGCTAAAGCCCTTTAGATTAAATATCAGCCAGTACGTAGTATTGATGGGCAAAGTTGAGTTGCGCTCATAAAGAGGGAACCGATTCTGGTATACAAATTTATGATAGCAAGTTGAGGCCAAAATCATTTCAAGATGGGGTAAGTTACGCAAAAATATGTTCAAACTCAAACTGTATAATGCAAGGAACAAACATAAATAAATATAAAGTGATTGATATATGGTGTCAAAATGACGCATATGCATACGTGTAGCTCAACTCAACAGGATATATGTATAAAATTCATCAGTCATATAGCAGTATTGCTTCTAGCCAGTTCTAAGTCTTTGGAGATAACTAGTATTTCAAAAAATTGGTTAGAGCTGTAGCTTATAATGCTCCTCTGATCAAGATATTTGATCGCAAAATGACGTTAAATCCCCACTGTGCGACGTCAGGTCTGTCCGTCTGTCGCGTCAAACACTCAAAACCTACTGAACCGATTTTGATGAAATTTGCTGGCCACGTCCGCGGACCCATGGTATGTGACCTATACCCCCACACATGGTGACCCCGACCAGCGCACGCACGACCAACCAGACACGGACATCTGTCGCGGGCGGGCTCTCACAACAGCGGCCCGGACTGGGAGCCCTACGGGAAGGAGCCCCCAACACCGGCTACCGCCGCGACGGCTGGACAAGCGGAGGGAGAGTGACTCAGCCGCCGCCCTCCGCACCTCTACCACCCTAAGCACGAGAGCCGCCCGAAAAAGCAACAGAAGCCGCGCTGGCTGCTAACACTTTGGATATCACAGCCAGCCTCAAAAAGTAACAATTCGAAAAGTACAACTTTTGTTGTTTTTAATTTTTGTATTTTTAAAAATAACAGAGATATTCATGAAAAAAATTAAGTTTAAGCGCGCTATACGCAATTACTCCTAGTTGTTCCACTTAACGTTTACCCTAACAAAAAATAACGCACGACAAGAATTAAATTACGTCCTCTTTTTTTTATCGTGAGAATTTCTATTCAGATTCTAATTGGCTTGCTTGCGACGCAAATGGGCTTTATTATATTTATGTTATTGGATTGCGCGCTGATACAATCAGCGCCCCCCTTCTTTATAAGCGATCAAAGTTTCCCCATTTCGCGTAGCGCGTAAAATAAAAAAAAAGTTCCATATTGATTTAAATTTTCGCCGGTAATGCGGTAAGTTATTGGCTGTAAGCGTTCGCCACTTTCTTTTTCGAGAGTGAGTACGTGCTTTTCGAGGGGCGGGATGAATAAGCAAATGTGGAGACGAGATACATTCTGAAGTAAATCGGAGGAATATCTCCTCCCCCGCGAGTTTTGTTATTACCACGGGATAAAGTGAAGTTTTCGCTTGTGTATATATTTTTTGTCTGTTGGTAAAATGTACGGCGAGGAATATTGCACGGATTTGTGTTGTTTGGGTTTATTTGTTGAACTAACTCCAACAACAGTTTTAAATATACGTATTTATAAATAGTAAGTTTTCTTTTCTTGTCTTTATAATGGTAAATCGATAGATAGTTGTTGACTAGATGGTATAGGTATGGGGACCTTGCCAACCATATTCATCTTCTCCAAGTGTATCTAGGTTCGTAGGAGCTATCTCGTGGAAGGGAAAAGAAAGGGGGCACTGGTAAATCTTTTTATTAATTGGAACCCTAATATAAATGTGAAACATGGTAAAGAGAATGACTCCTAATCAAAAAACGTCCTGTTCGTGTCGACAGGGAACGATAACTAGCTCTCCAGCCTTATCAACAAAACGACGTGGACAAGGGAATTATTTGCAAGATAAAAACAACTATCCTTTATTTGTTTCGTCGTGACTTTTGCCAACTCTTCCTTACTTCTCGCGGCACCCGACAACACACTGTAGCTCCGGGACGCCTTTTCTTGACACCTACGACCTGAAGTAAGACAGGTCATATCAATCAGCGTCCCTAACCTGTGCTTATCCTATATTGACAGCTCGTCAGTCACTATTTCTTGAAAACGCGCGTGCGGTCGACCTATTAATTTCGCGGCAATGTTAAAGTTTTGTATTCGGGCAGCCTTGTCGGGTCCTAAATGACAACCAAGCTGGTCGGTTTCGGTCCACAGACACTGTTTGGGCCCCCTTGCTAGTAAGTATTGTATAATGCTTATTGTTGTTTCTGTTTAAAATTTTGAAGTGACAGTCGTACGGTGGCTGTAAGGACCTTACCATGACGTGCGTGCAACTCTCTAGTCCCTTGGCAGGTAATGTTTACGTGCTACCGGGATTCTGGAGGGGGTTGGTCGTAATTTTTTCAGGCATTCTTTCATCTCATTTATAAAATGTTGGGAAGATTCCGTGTCAGTGTGTTGGTCCTCAATGAGAGTTCCTGGCACTCTGAGTGTGCGGCCGTACACTAATTCGGCCGGGGAGCACCCAATGTCCTCCTTGTGGGTAGTACGAAATCCTAACAGTATTATGCCAATTTCCTCTGCCCAGTTTCGGGTGGTAGGCGGTGGTAAACTTGTGCTTTACGCCCAGAATTTTAGTAAATTCTCTAAAAAAAATTGACGTGAATTACGCGCATTGATCAGTGGATATGTGCTGTGGGACACCGAACCGCGGAATACAATGCAGTGCGATGCAGCTGCAATGGTTTCCGCGGTTATGTCGAGGACAGGGATGGCCTCCGGCCATCTGGTGAATCTGTCAACTATTTTTAATAGATATTGGTTATTTTGTGAAAAGGTAGAAAGGCGACGACGCTCATCGTGGCTACGAAATCTGAGAGAGTGTTTCCAGTGTACTTCGACCGAACTATTCTGAGCAGCTGTTTCTAAAATAAGAATAGGATTGATGATTGCCAAACTTCGCAGCGGAGATGGCACATAAAGAAGAAGAAGAAGCCCCGATAATGTGTAGGTGTAGGTATTCGAAGCGAGAGGAATTATCCGCGAATTTTTTGAGGGGTGTTTTGGTGTGCTTTGTTACCTTCGCCTTTTGACAACTTAAACAATTTCTGGTTTTGATGTTAATATCTTTTTTCATTACAGGCTAAAAGTATTTGTTGCATATTTGCCTGCGTGTCGCCCTAATTCCTGGGTGGGTGAGCCCGTGCAGTTGAGTGCAAAGTGTTGAACGTAGCTCTGAGGGAATGTACGGTCTGAAATTCCTTGTGGACACTTCACACCAGAGCCTGGTGCTTTCGTGAATGTAGGTGATTTTTTTTTAAATTGTTTTTTTTAAATTTGGTCTATTGGTTCCCCTGTTAATTTCCGTAAATATTTCTTTTAGTTCTTCGTCTTCATTTTGCTTAGCTCTTAAGTTGGTCAGGTCTAAAATTTTATTACCAGCCGTGTTGAAGCGCAGGAGTTAATGCGTTAAAGTGTGTCCGTGACTATGTCCTCATTCCCCTTAATGTAGCAAACTGTAGCTGCAAATTGCACAATAAAATTTAGATCCCGCGTCTGGCGTGGGCTCTATTCTGCCCTTATGTTTAAACAATTCAATAGGGGCTTGTGGTTTGTGTAGACTTTGAAATTCTTACCTTCGAGAAACGGTTTCAAATGTTTTATTGCTTTTACTATGGCTAAAAATTCTTTATCCTATACTGCATTATTCTTTTCCCCGTTTGTCAGCTTTTTGGAGTAGAATGCGATGGGTTACGCGATGTTCTTAAAGGTCTGATGTAGCACTGCTGGTTGGTCACATCTTCTCGAAGTGTATCTAAGTTCGTTGGGGCAATCTCGTGGAAGGGAAAAGAAATGAGGCACTGATAAATCTTTTTATTAATTGGTACCCTAATATAAATGTGAGATATGGTAGGGGGAATAACCACCCCTAGTCAAAGAAGAAAGTCAAAGAACGTCCTGTTCGTGACGACAGGGAACGATAACTGGCTCTCCAGCCTTATCAACAAAACGACGTCGCCAAGGGAATTATATGCAAGATAAAAACAACCATCCTTTATTTGTTTCCTCGCGACTTTCGCCAACTCTTCCTTACATTTCGCGGCACCCGAGAAAATCCTGTATCTCCTGGGCTCCTTGTCTTGTCACCTACGACTTGAAATACGACGGGTCCTGTCAGTCAGCGTTACGTCGCGTCCCTAACCTGTGCTTATCCGATATTACCCGTCAGTCACTATTTTTTTATAAGGCGCGTGCGGCCGACCTATTAGTTTTGTGTTCGGGCAGCCTCGTCGGGGCCTGAGTGTTTGGGTATGGTGGTGCGGTTCGCATGAAGAGGCTGTGGCGAAGAGAATCGCCACATAAATGCATGTAGTTATGAATGTCTGTGGGTTATGTTGAACGGCGTCATAAGAATAAGTACCTGAAATGTAAGAAACTAGTAACAAAAAGGCAAAATCAACAGTATGGCATCAGAAATGCAAAGAGTGAAGAAAATATATATAATGATGTCCTCAAATAAAAGAAACATCAATCTCCTCCAAATCCACGAACCAACAGCCGGTGAACCCGAAAAAGCAATCGAGCAGTTCTACGAAGTTATAATCAAAGTTTTAAAACGCACCGAGAAGCAAGATACCACTATAATCATGGCAGGCTTTAATACAAAGGTAGGTGTTCGGTTCATATTAATCTCATTTATGCAGATGGATCGGCATGTCCTAAGTAGACCGGAAACCGGTTACGTTGTTGCGTAATTATTTCCTTTGTCGACACAAGGTCATATTAAGTCACCATAGGTTATGTTTTAAAGAATGAAGGCGATGACGTCTACGTCGTCAATTGAGGTGACATTGTGGCGGGCAAAATAATTTATATTAAGTAGGCACAGCCAGTGGTGATAGGTATTTTATTTACAAAGTAAAAATGTTCAGAATCACAGAACTCGAGCACGAGTACAGTTGTAAGCGGGACACTGAAAAGGTACGGACACAGCCGTAGCCTTTGCCATGCATCATCATTTTGTCACGATAACCGTTCAGCCTTGTATTCTCTCCCTTTTTGGGGGTATTAAACTTGTATTAAACTTGCTCCAACAACAAAGCGACTTATATTATTTGATGAAAAACAGCTGTTTTCACAGGCACCTCCTTCCTCCAACGATAAGAAGCTCAAAATGATTGAGTCTGTTTCGTCCTCGTTCTAGCAGCGACTCGACTCGGGGTCCGTGAAGCCTACCGTTGACGTCTGTCCCGACTCCGCCCCATATCCGGATCTGTTCCCTGAGATCCCACCGGATTCCGTCTACCCGACAGTCCGGGTGCTCTACAACGCCCAGGACGCTTCGCGCCACTATTTCCCGAGTCTCCATTCATTCTCGGCGCCGTCCGTTCATTCCACAGTAACATTTATATTACACATAAAATTATTCCGTTGCTCTATTGCTTGCTATCGAACAGTAGGAGAAGGAACGGTAGATGATACTGTGGAAAGTTTGGGAGAGGAACGAGAGGGGCTATAGACTGGTCGATTTTTTCAGACAGAGATGCTCGTAATTACTATTACGTGTAATAAATTACCGAAAAGGGAGCTCTACATATGGGTGTCACCTAAAAACAACGACGATAAGATAGTGAAGAACCAAATTGACTACATACTTATCAAAAAACGATTCGGAAATCGTGTAACATCAGTAAAGATCTACCCAAGAACGAAATCGGTTCTGGTTGCCAGAGTTCATATCAAACTTAAACAATTAAAACCTAAAAGCAAGAGTAACGAGATAATAACAGAAAGACCGAGAGAAGCAGACTTTAGAGAAGAAGTGCAACGCGATATGAATAGCAGAATTAATACAGGTTACAGAGTAACCAAACTTTCGGAGGGTACCGAGGCCTTAAGAGCAAGTCAGGCGCCTGAATCGGCCGGTTATCACTACAACTCAGATCCAATCCGGAAATTCGATGGACAAAGCGGGAATGAACTACTTATTTTTCTTGAGAGAGTCGAGGAACTGACGGTTGCAAGAGGGATTTCTAAGTTAAATCTCTACCGTTCCGCGCTGGACATATTTTCCGGACACGGTTATCCCTGCTATCAGTCAAGTATAGAACTAAGAAAGGCGATCTGGCAAATTCCCATGGCCAAAGATTCTATAGAGAAGGCGGCATTTTTTGTTTCTAGCTGAGGCTTATATGAATTCGTAGAAATGCCTTTCGGACTGGCTAATGCTTCCAGGCCTATCACAGATTAATGGACCGGGAGCTTAGTCCAGAACTGGAGCCTTAATGCCTTTGCTTATCTGGACGACATTATAAGAACTACCAGTACTTATGTGGGGAATTTAGCTATGGGGTAGGCACCGCTCCACATATAAGATATCGCAGGCTCGTCAATTTGGCGCTGGATACCTAAAGGCATAGAAAGAGGATCGTCCTCTCCTTCCTATAAATAAGCAATAAAACAAAGAATGTTCGTTTCTGTTTTTATCTTCTAGAGCCCTAATACAAATGTTAGATAAATATTTCGGGAACGTAAGTTTTCCTACAAGGATTGAAAGCCTGCCTCTTGTCGAGACGAAAGTGCAAAAGGAACTGCGTAAATAGCCCCTATAAATATCCTCTATCACCGAGGTGATTACCTATCAAAACAAAATTACAAGATTTTCTTTTGATGTATCGGGACATTTACTAACTCTAGAAATACTTCTTGTAGCATTGGGGCATCCTATATCATAGACCTCGTGACTTTGACTTGTTTATGTTTGCAATAAATACACTTTACGTTTTTGACAAACGTCTGCGCGCCGTCAGTTTGAAAACGCGCGCGATAGCAACGTTAGCTATTTGTGCAAAAAAAAAACAACTAAATTTGGTTTCGGGAATTTGGTCGGGGTTTAAGTGTCAGCGAGTCATTAGTGGTATGTACGTGCTGAGGTTGTGGCGAGCAGAGTTTATTTACATTTAAGTTTTGAAATCGGTACTAGAGCGCCTGATGCACGCTGGTCTAACTGTCAACCTAGAGAAGTGTGACTTCTGCAAGGATTCTATTAAATACCTCGGCTTAATCGAAGATGCGACAGGAATTATAAATGATTCTGACAAGGTAGGTGGCATGTTAAACTACCCTGAGCTTAACACCATAACAGAGGTAAAATGGTTTATTCTCCTTGTACCGGCGATTTGTTTTCAACTTTTCTACATTGATCGCGCCTATTAACGAACTAATAATAATGGCTCCAGTATTGGTAAGTCCTAAATTCGACCAACCATTCACCGTGCAGAGTAACGCCTCAAACTACGGCATTGGTTCTGTGTTTACCCAATTCGTCGAAAAAGAGGAAGAACGCGTTATTGCCTAGACTAGTCGTATGCTCACCAAGACAGAATGGAACTATACCGTCACCGAGAAGGAGTGCTTGGCACTAATCTTTGCACTTGAGAAATTTCGTTGGTACGTAAAAGGGGTTTCACAGCAATCGTGGACCACCACTCACTTATATGCTTACAAAAGCTACAGGACCCGGCTAGTACCAGGTGGACAATGCGACTAAGCCAATTCGACGTTCATATTGTTCACAGGAAGGGCAAGCTCAACGTGGTTTCGGACGCTCTGTCACGGGCTGTTTGCTCCATCGCAATAGCCAAAAACGACTGCCTCGAATGGTACACTCAACCAAGGGACAAAGTGACAGACAACCCTGGGAATTGCCAACAGTGGAAAGTAGATGACGGCATCCTATATACATTTTTTAAGCAGCGCAGACGAACCCCACCAAATGTGAAAAAGAGGAGAAAGGTGATACCTGGTTCCCTAAGGTGAGAGGTGTTAAGATCTTGCCATGACTCGCCAACAGCAGCCCACATGGGATTCTTCAAGACCTGGATGAAGGTAAGGCAGGAGTTCTACTCGCCACAACTTAAGCAGGATATAAAAAGTTATTGTGATAAGTGCTAAGTCTGTGCGGCACAAAAACATTCGCGCTCAGGGAGAATAGGAGCAATGGGGAAGGAAAATAAAGTGAGTGTCCCATTCCAAATAATTACAACGGACTTAATTGGACCACTACCACGTTCTAAAAGAGGGAACTCCTTTGTTAATAATTGAGGTATTATTATAGATATTATTTATTTAAGGATCGAATTGTAACCTGGAGAGGTGGCGCGTTAGCAATAAACTTCCGACCACTATCGCAGGTTAAAGTATAGGAA
>JARJED010036481.1:0-11204 GCA_030264515.1 Sepedophilus sp. GC000190 | reverse complement strand
GGAACCTAAGAATATGGTACAACACAACAACCCTGGAATTGTTCCGAAAGGCCGTGAACCAAGTTCAAATTGCGCTGTGGATAGCCAATATTCGGTAACGGATAGGCACGCAAAGAAGAAGACAGTACAATGTGTTATCTTAAGGAGAGGCAGGTGTGTCATGCCACAAATTATTATATTAAAGAGCCAACTACACCATAATGTGATAGGAGAGGGACGGCACGCCACAAATTTTGTTACCTTGCTTCTTACAAATCTGTTATCTTAGATGAGAGTGGATGTGCCACAAGTTAGTATATGTAGCAACTACTTTTGGCATTGCGGAACCTCTCCTTTCCAAGATTTTTCATTGTCGTAAAAACAGCATTGCTAATGGCAGCCATTACCATCTCGAATGTAGGTCAAGGTCAGAAACGTCACATTTAAATGCAACGTTGCCGGCTCTATTTTTGTGTAACATATAATTGCCGTCACATCGAATTGCTATAATTACATCGTTTTTCACGTTGAAAATAATTGCAATGTACAGATTAAGGAAATAACTAGTAATCGCGCAAAGAAAATGATCGATATAGCCATTATTTATTATTAAGTGGCGGCAACTAGTATTTTGGAAGCTAACAACTTGCTTCAAATATAAATAATGAATAACTAAATCGATTTTTATACTTGATTTACTTCAACTAGGCCTAATAAAGCGCAAATTGTTTAATTAAAAAAATGTTAACATGTACGTGGCGCCACCTATGCACGAGTAGTCAAAGCTGCTCTGGTTGCTGACAAACTAGCAAAGTTTCAAACCACATTTTTAAATTAATAAATCGCTAATTAAGCAACAAAACCTAATCAATTATTAACTACAATGTTATTAATGATCGATTAAATCAATCGCTCAATTTATTTTGTTCTTTAGAGCTTGAAAAACAATGCAAATACATGAAATACATTGCTCGTAATTTAACTTCAAGTAACGCAAATCAAGGCTTCAAATGTATCAAATAGTCGATATTATCAATGATTATAATATTAATTTGCTTCTATTTGTTGCAAAAATGGCTTTAAATTAATTAAATAAATTGACGTTAGTGCGTGGCGCTATCTATGATTAATCAGTTTGAACTATTAGTTCACTCGTTTTGGCGCTGGTGTCGCGTTGAAGGCGGCAATTTTTTTAATTTAAAATTTGTATTTTCGCCTCGCCTTTCAGAACATGATATTGAAATTTAAGTTTTGTCGTACATTTTTACAGATTTTTATCAGACAATTTTATTATATGAGAAGAAGAGATGAAGAATTTCATTAAATATGGACAAAATATTACATATTCAGAAATCTTTGAAATTTTTTTTAGGAATTCGATGAAAAAGTTTAAAAATCATAAAAATTCTTGTATTGTTCAAGGAAACTTCTGAAAAATCATTGTATTATTCTCAAAAGTAATTAAAATTTTGATTGAAAAATCCTCGAAATTGATTAAATTAAATTTCATTGAAAATCACTTAAGTTTATTGAAATATCTTTGAAAAATCGTGGAGATTTGATGGAAAAACGTTGAAACTTATTATAAAATTTATTGAATTTTTTTAAATCATTGGCATTTTCAGAAAAATTGTTGAAACTATCGGATTTTTCACTATATCTCCTAAACTATGCATTTTTTCATAAAGCCTGTTATCTACGTTTTTAAAGTAGATTACATTTTCTACAATTTGAGACAAGAACCAGCTCTGTAGCTGTAATAGTTACCAAGATACAGCTCTCCAAATATTGGCAATTTAAAAAAAAAAGAGGCATGTGCACGGGTTTTAATTGTAGAGTATGGGGAATGTGCTAGTCGAGATTCAGTTTGCAGTAATTGTGATGCAATGAAAATCTCTTCCAATTCAATCTTTCTAGTAAATAATTTTTTTTTCCAGACATGCATTAAATTTTCATGTAAAAATGTTTTTTAATTTTAATTCAATTTATGGCTATGTAAATACTTTCCAACAAAGTTTCTTTTAATTTCACAGCATTGTGTCTGTTTCAATTTTAGGAAAAAAACTTTATTCAATGTCTATGTTTCTTCTGTATGGAGAATTATTTTGCCAGAGGCTAAATATTTTATTTGTACATTATAATACAAAAACTGTACTTAAAAACCTACAAAATCACAGCAATGTAAAAAAAATATTTGTGATTCAGCTTCAAATTAATAAATGAATAAAATTACATTATTGTAATTCGGTAAGGCCGGGCCTTCTGTACTCATATTTCTGCTGTCTGTTGTCATAGCCGCCGGTTCTTTGATAACGGTTGTATCTCATTGGTTGCTGCTGCTGTTGCTGATTTCTATTTTTATAACCTATAAACGGCGGAGACTTCACTTCCATACACAACTGCTCACTTAATGTCTGAAAAAAAATTAAGTTAAGAAAAACATTTATATTTTTAAATTTAAAATGTAATTTTTATTTTTAAAAATATAATTTAAGCTGTCAAAATACAAAAATGTCATTTTAGTTGTCAAAATGAAATTTCTTCTCTGAAAAATACCATTAAATTAAATCGGTGTTGCTAGTGCAGGATGTGTTAAGTCCACAAGTAAAAAAATTGAAGTATGTTTGTGTTTAGTGCGATAAGTCTGATTTGCAATGAAGGACAAGTTATAGACCAACTTCAAGTACAATGTTAACTAGTTAAACAAGTGGGTATTGATAGTGCATAATGTGTTAACTCAACCACTTATGACTTAAGACATTCCCAAAATAGAAAAACTGACTTAACACATCCTGCACTAGCAGCACAGAAATAATAAATAAAATTAAATATTGAAATGTCATTAATTCTGTCAAAATGCAATTTCAACTGTCAAAAATGCAATTTTAATTCTTAAAATGTAATTTTGCATATTGTCAAAAATGTAAAAGCTGTCAAATGCAATTTCAATTATTGAAAAAATTTCGTTGGTCAACAAAGCAATTTTAATTGTCAAAATACAATTTGTGCTTTGAAAATTGTAATTTAATTGTCAAAAATTCAATGATATGAATATTATTCTGTCAAATACCTAAATAAAAATAAAAGTAAACCTTACAGTCTCACAAATATGTCCCTGATCTCTCAAATATCCTTCAATGCGTTTGAATTCGGCTTGAATTTCTGCATTGCCCTCCTTCTCAACTGCAGCATTAACTTTTTCCATGACGTCCTTATTGAACGTATGCTTTTTGTCTGGAAGTGCTTCCTGCTCCAATACTCCCTTCAGTATTGGAATTACGTCCTCCAGTCTGCCAACGTCACACAATGCAGCCACCTAATGTAAAGCAACTGCTATTTCAATTGTCAAAACAAAGAAAATATAATTATCTTGAAAAGTTTTACAAGATAGATTTTCTAAAAAAATATTTGTCATTTACCTTTAGATTCCTAATTGTGGTGTAATTCTGATTTTTAGCAGAAGATGCCATTTCCAGAGCAACTTCCGACCTTCCTTGCAGTAAGGCTAATCCAGCCGCAAAAGTAACTGCTCTTCGCATCGGGATATGTCCAATGTCTTTTAATTCTGTCCATAATTTTAATGCGTAATCCAGTGATGCTTGTGTGTTCTGTATTTCATTAAAAGAAATTAATATTTTGCTATTACAAGAATTTTAAGATCACTTTCTTGTTTTTATTCTTTATCTTAGACTTTTGCTGTAGATGTTGGAACAAAATCCCATAAGGATTTATATAGGAGTCTGAAATTACATTTTATCCCCTCCACTTTTTTTTAAGTTCCCGCCACTCAGCAAGATTTATAAATATCAGTCAGAAATTACACTTTTTCATTGACAAATCTGTCACATGTGTGATAGCTGTCATACTATGACAGACTTGCTAATGAAAAAGTGTGATTTCTAACCGATATTTATTAAACTTGCTGGTGAATAGGAGCATAAAAAAAGTGGAGGGGATAAAATGTAATTTTAGACCTTTATGTAAATCCTTATGCAAATTTTGTTCCAGAATCCACATAGCTTATCTACTAATATTTTATATTCAATTCAAAAAGTTTGTTGTCTTAATGTTAATAATTAAGTATAAAACCTTAGGACTAAGAAACTTATTGTGAATCATGAAACTTAAATATATGATAAATAGATATTAAACAAGCTATGGACAAACAGAGTAAAGATTCTGTTCATCCCGAGCCCAGACTATTACACTCACCAATTTATAACAAGCCGCAAGTGTCAAAACGACAATATTCCTCGGATACTTCGAACTCTCAATCTGCCTCTCCTTAATATTATTGAAAGTATCCAATATATCCTGATACTTGCCGTTTTCGTAAAGCAAATCCAACAAAATCTGATAAGTGATGAGTTGATCGTAGAAGCCCTGCATGTTGGGCGACATGAAACTCTGCAGCGCCTCCTCGGGCTTGTTGAGATGGTGGAACATTCGCATGACCACGGGGCCGAAAACAAAGTTACCAAATCTGAGCTCCTTGTTCTGCGAGTTAAAGCGGTCGATCATTCGCACGACAAGGTCCACGTCCTCGTTTTCGGCAATGTGCACCATATTTTTTAGGTCTTCGGTGAAAATCATGTTCTTCGAATCGTCGCTCGTGTATTCGTTCATTTTGGTTTTGAATTTCGGCGTGATGTTGGAGAGCTGGTTTTGAGTGCGTGCGCGTTGGTCGATGAAAGTGTCGATGCCGAGGGTCGCTTTTGCGTACAGGAATCTAACTGGAATTTAAGAAATTGAAGTGTCAAAAATGAGATTTACATTTTTAAACTTCACATTCAGCATTCAAAAACGATATTTCATTTTATTTTCCAAACGACATTTACATATTAAAATTGACAACTACATAAGTCGAAAATAACACTTTAATTTGTAAAGTTGACATTCGCAGTCAACAATGACATTTTATTTCTTAAAGCTGACATTTAAGTGTAAAAATAATATTTCATTTCCTAAAATTGTCGAAAATGACATTACAATTCCTAAAATTAACATCCAATTGTCAAATATAATATTTCAATTCATAAATTGACATTTAAGTGTCAAATATGACATTTTAATTCTTAAAGTGTCAAATATGACATTTTAATTCGTAAATTGGCATTTTATTGTCGAAATGAAGATTTCAATTCAAAAAATTGATATTCAACTATTAAAAATGTTATTAGAATTCCTAAAATTATTAACTGCAAAAGCAAAATTCCAAAAATTGACTGTCAACAGTAAAAAGTACATTGTTACTCTTGAGGATAAATTTAAGTGCCAAAAATTAATTTTCAAAACTGATATTTAAGTTTAAAAAAATGACATTTAAATTCCCAAAATTTACATTCCGCTGTCAAAAATGAGATTTTAATTTTTAAAATTGTCATTCAACTGTGTAAAATGACAATTTACTTCTTAAAATTGACATCTACATAAGTGTCGAAAATAACACTTTAATTTATAAAGCTGACATTCACAGTCAAAAATGACATTACTACTCTTGAGATTGACATGTAAATGTCAAAAATTACATTTTATTTCTTAAAATCGACATTTAAATGTAAAAATAACATAGTATTTTCTAAAATTGACATACAAGTCTCAAAAATGACATTACAATTCCTAAAATTGACATTTAAGTGTCAAATATAACATTTTAATTCTTAAAGTGTCGAATATGACAATTTAATTCTTAAATTGGTATTATATAGTCAAAATGAAGATCTCTATTTATGAGATTGATATTGAACTACTAAAAATGTTATTACAATTCCTAAAATTGTTATTAACTGTCAAAACAAAATGTTACTTCTAAAAATTGGCATTTGAACAATCCTAAAATTGACAGTGTCAAATATGTCATACAAATGTCAGAAATGACATTTCAATTTTAAAAATTGATATTCAAGTGTCAAATGACAATCAATTTTGAATCTATTATGATTTTTGAAAATTAACTAGCATTTTTTGAGAAATTCTTAAAATGTCTCCGTTTTTATAAAAAAAAAAATAATAATATAGGAAATTATTGATTTTCGCAACACAATTTTTTTTGAAAATTCTCAAAAATTAATCTTTGATTTTTTTTTTAAAAAATTAATTCTTTTAAATTTATTAAAAATTTTTTTTTTTATTCCTTAACGTTTTTTTACAATTCTTTACAAAACAATTGAAATGACAGGGAATAATTAAAAAAAAAAAAAAAAAAACTACAAATTTCATCCCAACTGTCAATATGACATTTAAATGTCAAAAATGACCTTTCAATTCTCAAAATTGATATTCAAGTGTCAAATTAAATAAAAATAAAAATTTAAGAATTTTGAGAATCAATCCATTTTTTTTTAAATGTGTCATTTCAAAAGTGAAGATTGTCTTTTCAACTTAAAAATCATCTCGATTTTAAAAATGTCATTTCAAATAATTAATTTAAATTTAAAAGAATGTCATCACAACTGTCAAAGAGATTTTAACTTTAAAAATGTCTTAACATCAATCAAAATTGTCCTCTCAGCCATTAATGTCATACCATAGACATAAACATTATCATTTAAAAAAGACATTCCAATTGTCAAAAATGACATTAGTTATCCATTAGAAATATCATTTGAACTTAAAAATAAGTTTGAAAACTGTCAAACTATAATTTCAATAATCAAAAAGTCAATTCGACTGTGAACAATACAGATTCCGAAAATATTGCAGAAGCAAGTGTAATTACAAAAAAAAGTGTAACTTCAATAATCAGAAATGAAATCACAACTATAAAAAAAAATAGGATTCTGAGAGCTGAATTGACAATTTGAATGTCAACAATATTATTCGCAACAAATTAACCTGAAATGTCAAATGTACCAATAAACACAATGAATTAAACATCGAAAAAGGTAACCTCAAAAGTCATTTTGACTTTAACAATTGAACTATCAAAAATGTTATTTCAACTGTCAAATAAGACATTTCAATTGCAAAATTGATACTGAATTTGCCAAAAATAACATTGCGACTATTGTAATTGTCATTTAAAGTTAAAAATATCATTGATAACTGTCAAAATACAATTTCAATTGTCAAAATGTCATTTCAACTGTCAAAAATGCAATTTCAACTCTGAACATGTTCACAGGTTTTGAAAATACTGTCATTTTGCAAAAAATGTAATTTCATTAATTAGAAACGACTTCACAACTGTCAAAGTGACTTTGAATTCTGAAAATGTAATTTTATAATATAAAAAATGGTATTTTAATAATTGAATTGACAATAAAAATGTTAAAGTGTCATTCGGACAATCAAAGCTGACATTTCAGCTAATCATAATTGTTAGTTCAAGTGTCAAAATTGTAATCCAAATGTCAAAAATAACATTTCAAACGAAAATTTGATAATTCTGCTTTCTAAATATTCTAGGGATTTTTAGGATTAGGTATTGGTTGTGTTGGTATTTGTCATGATGTGTCATATTCATATGTCAACTAAAATATAAAATCTCGCTTTTGATATTTTTGTTAAACAGTCATGGAAGAGTTAAGTTGTACACCCCCAGAATTACGCACGGCTGCTCAAACTGCAGATATTCTGAACGCCGGCCAGCGGGCTATTACAGCAATACCAACGTAATAAAAATTAAAAAAACAAAAACAGTTTCACAAAATGTTCCTTTGTGACACTACTTTCAATTTCACAAAGACTCATGATACCAAAGTAGAAAAATGGTTTTGTAACTAGCTAAATAATTCTGGGAGAAAATTTTCAATGTCCGGGAGACTTTGTGGCGAAATAAACTTGTTTTATATACATCTTATAAATAAACAAATATAAAGCGCGTAATGAAAGTTGCATACAATAAACAACTATTATTGAGATATGTAGAAACGGGAATGTTACAACTTCCAGCAATTTTAATATAATTTAAAAGTTTACATATTTCTCGAAGCTGGCTCACGAGCAACCTGGGGAAAACAAGGTACTGGCTCATCGAACTGATCTACACCTAGCGCTATATTCTTTGTCTGCACTTTAGATTATGTATTTATCGGCAATAGCAATTTGCAAATTAAAAAACATTCGTGCTATTAGATACATAGTGCTCAGCATGTCAGCCTACTCACTAATGTATCAACTCATATCAAGCAACGAATAGATTGGTACAATGTGCAAATATCATTAGGAAGAAAATAGCATGGTATTTTTAGGTTATGTCTCACCTTGAGATTGCAGGACATTCACTATATTGGAAGTCTTTGATGCATACTTAATCGGCCGTAAAGCACTGTTTTTAATTATTGTATTTAAAACGTTTGCCATTATAATTTGTGTGCTTTTTAAAAATAATTAATAAGAAAACTTTTGTAATGGAGCCGGCCTGTCAAGTACAACATGAAGTTAATAGCGTTTTCTAAATATTCTATGCGCAACTAACTTCACCCTTAGCGCATAGGCGTAGCAAAAATAATTTTCGCGAAGGCAAATTCAAATAAATGCAAAATTTAAATTAAATTACAATGATTAATATGTGTATGTGTATTATAATCACGACGATATGCATTTTAAACATAAAATATTATTCAAACCATAGCCAGTTGGTTGATAAAAAGCATTTTTAAACAAAATTATAATTATAGGTTAGGCGGCCTTTTAAAATAAATATCAATAGAAAGGTATTATGCAATAAAATGCGTTCACTTACATAATACTCACGGTCAGATCTGCTAAACAATGCTCGACAACTGGTTAATAATCGGCATAAGCGGTGTGACTTGCGGTGGCAAAACCACCTTAGCGAAAAACCTCCACCGCATCCTTCCCCACTGCAAAATTATCTCGCAGGACGATTACTTCCTCGATGTGACCGACGAGCGCCACACATGGATCGAATCGCTCAACCACATACACTTCGACATTCTCAGCAGCTTGGACATGGAAAAAATGCATTCCGATATCATGGATACCTTGACCAAACAACATTCCCTACCTCGCAAACCCGTCGAGCAACATTCCGTCGAATTGACGTCCGACGAGCTAAGTAGATTGCAAAAAATTAACGGGGCACAAATTAATATACTCATAATCGAAGGGTTTTGCATTTTTAATTACCCGCCGATCGAGGAGTTGTGTCAAATGAAGTATTATTTTACGTTGGAGAGGGACGAGTGTTTTAAAAGACGGAGCGTTCGTGTGTACGAGCCGCCAGATTGCCCCGGGTACTTTGAGGTGTGCGTTTGGCCTGAATACGAGAAGCAGATGAGGGAAGTGAAGGAGGAGGTGAAGGACGTGACGTTTTTCAATGAGTACTCGAAAGAGCCCTTGCAAACAGTATTGAGTGATATAGCGAATGTATTGTAGAGTCTCACGATGATGAATTAAAATAAATTTTAATTGAAATGATTTTTTTGTTTGTGTATTTATTTATATTTAAAATTGGCAACAGTGTTTAGTTATTGTTCGTTTTTAACTTTTAATTACCATTCACGGGTTGTTTTTAAAATAATTCTAACTTTATAGACCAAGTCCAAAATAATGAAGACAATGATATGTATATGTAAACTCAGAAATGACAATTTAAACAGACATTTTGACAGTGTAATAAGATTTTTCAAGTTAAAATGACAATTTTTACCATTGAAATTATAATTTTGACATTTGAAATCACATTTTTAACTTTTAAATGACAGTTTTAATAACAAAATGTCATTTTTGACAAGGGCAATCACATTGTCTAAATTTTTTCAAATTAAAATGACAATTTTTAAAGATGAAAAGACAGTTTTGACAAATGAAATAGCATTTTTAAGTGAAATGACATCTTCAAATTTAAAATTACAATTTTCACAAATGCAATAAGACCTCTTTAAATTAAATTGAAATTATATTTTTTACCTTTGAAATGATATTTTAAAAGTAGAAAGGTAACTATGACAGAAGATAATTTTACAATTGATATGACAATTGTTACCTTTGAAATGACATTATTAAAGCCAAGAAGACAATTTTGACAGTTGGATTGACATTTTTAATTGAAATTTCAATTTTGACATAATTATGTGACTTTAAAATTAAAATGATAATTTTTACATTTGAAATGAAATTTTTAACAACGAGAAGACAATTTTGACAATAGAAATAACATTTTTAAATTGAAATGGCAAAAGTTGAAATTATAAATTTTATAATTGCAATGACCGTTTTAAGTTAAAATGACAATTTTTATCTTGAAAATATATTTTTACCTTTGGAATGACATTTTAAAAGTAGAAAAATAATGATGACAGTTGGAATAGCATTTTTAAAGGTTAAATGTCACTTTTGACAGTTGTGATGATTGCTATATTGAGTTAAAAATTACAATTTTTATCTTTTAAATGGCATTTTTAGAGTTGTGAAGACAATTCTGAGAGTTTAGATGATGAGCCAGTTTTGATCATTTTTTAAAATTAATATTACAAATTCGGCTTCGTATACCTGTATATGACATTTGCAATGATAATTTTGACAGTTCCCATGATGATTTTAAGGTTATAAATTGTGTTTGTTTTAGCATAAAATGTGCACATAATTTTAATAGCATAAATAACCAACTGTGACTTCATCGACAATGTGATGAGCAAAATGACAGCTTTAAACATTTTAATTGCAATTTTGACAATTACTATAATGATTTTTAGGTTATAAATTGTGTTTGTTTCAGTATAAAATGTGTACAATCTGTTAAAACATTTGATCTATTTGTTAAAATGACAAACTATGACTTGAAATGGCGTTTTTAAAATTGAGAAGATAATTTTTAAAGTTAAAATGACATTTTTAAAGTCAAGATGACAATTTTGACAGCTGGGATAAATTTTTTAAATTGAAGAGTCAATTTTGACAGTTGAGAAGACATTTTTTCAAGTTGAGGTGACCATTTTGAATTGAAATAGAACATAAAAAGTTAACATTCCAATTTTGATTGAGATCATTTTTAAAGTTGAAATGATATTTTTAAAGTCGAGATGACAATTTTGACCGGCTGGGATAAAAATCTGAAAAAAATCAGGAGCATAGAAAACCTATATGAAAATGGAAAAAAAATATTTCAAGGTCATTCGAGGTCATTGGGCTTCCTAAACAAATAATTTAAAACTAAAAATTGAAAATTTGTACTTTTCCTCTTTGTTAGAGCAAAAAAAAATTTTCACTATTTTTTAGGTACGTTTAATATCTACTTTCATGAATTTTTTCAGATTTTT
>JARJED010036477.1:0-11303 GCA_030264515.1 Sepedophilus sp. GC000190 | reverse complement strand
GAATATATCGATTTACATCAAACAAGTTATTTTTTATAATCCATTTTGCTAAATATAAACAATTCTAAACTACAACATAGTAACACAATATATACAACCAAACATACAATTAATCCTTATTCACATGAAGGATATGTTACACAATAAAACTAATCAAGAATCTTCGAAAATGGTCGAAATTTCTTAATAAAAATTATTAAAAGCTTCTCAAATTTCTTTGCAAATCATCGACATTTGTTGAAAAGTATTAAACTATTGCCAGACTATCACCCTACGAGTGCTGGCTGGAGGCGCATAACTAACTTTTTCAGTCAAAAGCGGAATCAAGCTGTTGGTATTCAAGAAACAAAACTTTCCTGTCAACGAAAGTGCTAATTTCAATAAGGCAGTGGTGCTTCTGCTGAGCAAGCGGCGCGGCGCACCTAAGCATGCCCCTGTCCTCTATCCTAACGATCAACCGATAACAAACGTTGCAACCATAAAAGAAGTCTCAACCTCTTCGAAAATGTACAAGAATCAAACCTGACTCCACTACCTAATGAGGAAATTTTAGAAGACTGAGTTCCTTTCGTTCGTCTAGTAGGTAATTGGTTTTTGAAGCCTCTAAGCATCAACTAATAACCTCACGTGAGTATGTAACGGCGCAAATGTACATAGCTCGCGCAGTTACATCTGCTCCATCAAGGATACCGTCTACCTTGCAGACACGGTACATTAGGACAAAAACTCAAGACTTCTAACACAGATTTTATTTGATTTTATTTTGAGTTAACGTGCAAGAATGCAATGCGCGCATGCGTGTGCGTGTTAGCGAACAAAAACTTCCAATGCATTTTTTTTAACATCAAACTAACTTACGTTGCCAAGTGACGTGCGGGTGATAAGTGGTGTCGACACAGCCAGTGTACCGGCCCCCAGGGGGTTGTACGGCGTCCGACGTGTTGGTGCCAGGGCTTCTCAGCGTGTTGCCAAAAGACCAACGCGTGCGTTATTTTTCCCGGGTGCTGGATGTCTAACGTCACGTTGACGTTTCTCTTGCTCTCATCCGGGAAATTGAAAATCCTGATGGGGAGGGAGTTACCTTTGCTGCCTGCTTCTTCGTCTGTTGAGCTGCCCGCGTGGTCGTCCAGGATCACCAATTTTGTGCGCCGAGTCACTACGGCTCGGCGGCGAACGATTTCACTATAATAAAAATATATTAACTACAGTAAATCCTTTATTAAATCTGACACTCGTTAGTGCGGGTGTCGGGAGGATGGTATTTAAATGCGGCACCAATGTTGCGGTGCAAATGTACATAGCTCGCGGCGTTACATCTGCTCCATCAAGGATACCGTCTACCTTGCAGACATGGTACATTAGAACAAAAACTCAACACTTCTAGCACAGATTTTATTTCATTTTATTTTGATTTAACGTTCAAGAATGCAGTGCGCGCATGCGTGTGTGTGTTAGCAAACAAAAACTTGGAATGAATTTTTTTAACATCAAACAAACTCACGTTGCCAAGTGACGTGCGAGTGATAAGTGGCGTCGACAGATGTCGGTGCCACAAGTATATTTATTCCTCCGAAAGACTGCCCACAAACTAACTAAAGTGTGGAGCAGAATCAGCGCGAACCCGACGCGCTATAGACGCCTAGAACTGTCAACACTAAGCTCTGAAAAATTATGTGTAAATAGCGGGAATGTGATGCTGCATTCATATCCCAAAATAAAGAAAGAAGCTTGCAGAACAACATTTTTATATCCTCCACTTTACTTGTTGTACAAGCACTGGTGTCAGTTCAATTAATGTTTCATTGCTCATTTGGTATAGAAAAATCGTTAATAATTCACCGGTATTTTTTAAGGTTATGTCCACGACGTTGAGCGTCAACTGCGTTCACTCTGTGCAGTAACGTGGCGTTTACATGCCCCAAATAAATGACAGTTCTCGGGGTCTAGAGCGCGTTAATTCTGTCGAGACTTAATTCACAGCACCGATAATTCGGCAAATTGATCTGCAGCATTACAGAGCGACGTCATATAATTGGCAATATTGTCTATTATGAAGTTATATTGCATTGGTTCAAGAATCATGCATTTGATCCGGTCACATCTTAGGGAACGGCTAAAGTGTCCTCGAATGAGGGCCTGAATAAACGACCTATTGTTTCCACCGACTTACCAGTCTGACCAATCATTACAGTTGAAGAACTCTTGCTTGCGAGCACATGTAATGGCCACTATGGCCATTGGTTACATGAACTATGAGCAGGAACTTCACCAATTATTTTTGGATTTTGTAGCTATCTGTAAAAAAAAACAATTCATACCCTAATCGTCTGGGTTGATTCTAATGCACATCACTCGGCGTGAGGTACCACAAATTCTTATCCCAGTGGATGATACATGTTTCATGCACTGATTAACAACAATCTTTCATGGTGCAAACAAGGACACAAATTCAAGTTCGTGATCCAAAATACAGTAGATGTTATTGATTAACTTGATTTCTACCAAATATACAATTAGAAATGGCGGATCACCGCAACATCCATTTTGAGATAACATGGGCATTGCAATCCCTATTCCATGTAAATACGGCTTGTAACGCGCTATCCTCTTCCCGTCACCGAAAGGAGGAGGGCGGCGTGAAGGGGGGTGTTAACCACAGGTGGTCTAGGATCCTGGTCTTCCACGATGGGGTATCTGTAACGCTTTGCGGTGCCTTGCTTACAAAGGAAAGGGAATTGAGGAGACACTTTTATTTGCTCGTTTAGAGGGAGAAGAAAAGCGACTCCGTCGCCAGCCTCGGCTCCTGACCAGGTGCGGCGAACGGCAGTGCGCTGTGAATCGTGAAGTGGATGTCGGAAACAAGGAAGTTCCACGTTCTAAGGTTCCCTAGGGTGGGAGAGACGGGGCTACTTACTCGTGTGGAGTGGCGAACCAACTGGCCGAGCGAACGCCGGGAAGCCGTATTTATACCCCCTTGTTTCTCGGCGCAGTTGAAACAGTTGTGCGCCCGGCCGAGGTGCGAGACAAAAAGCGATGGGAGTTGACACAGCTGACGCCTAATCGCGTTGGCAACACTGGGGCCACCCCCATTTGAGGTGAGCTCCAGGTGGCGTGACACGACTGATGTCATGCTGACACAAGCTAATCTCAGGACGCAGGGCGTTCAACTTTACCTTGTTACAGTATAAATAAAGCTAATTGGAAGAAATTCGAGGTGAATCTTATCCGCTTAAACTCAAGTGATCTCGAAGTTAACTATTCATTCGGTAGAAAACCTTGATTCATGCTATGAACCGCAGGCCTAAAGCATAACAGAAGCGCTCTGGAAATCTTGCCCTCCTAAAGTCTACGGTACAGAGCGGCTGCGCGGTAACTTAAATCAGTCGCTGTCATGGTGTCCGTCCGCTAATTAGCTAAGATCCTTATTTTGAGTGAAAATTTTCAAATTTGCTGGGAAATATGGCATTAAAAATTTTCTGATTCAACAAGCTCTTTATTTTTGCTTAGATTTTTTTTGGGGCAAGTTAAAATACTTTTGGCTGTTTACACTTATTATGAAGAAAGAGTAATATTTTTTAATACCAGATAGGAACACATACAGGCTCCACTCCAAGTAAGCACTTCACCAACAAATCTGGAGAATTTGTGATACCATCATGCGGGGGAAATGCACTTTAGGCGATTTTCTCGACAATGTCACTTTTCACGTCATTAACAAACAATGGTGTACAGAAAGATCCCACTACCCACCCCATTATGAAATGAATTGAATAGTAGTTAAGGTTAACTATATATAAATCTTTGCAGATGTGCTTGAATTTCCCATAGGATCATTGAAAAGAGGTGCCCACAAGATGGCATCATTTCCCCTCTCTTATGGAGGTGATCGGTCAAAATTTCCCTGGATAAAAGATCCCGGACAAAATGTCTCGAGGACCAAATGTTCCCGGATAAAATGTCTCCGGATCAAACGTCGCGTACAAAATATCCCGGAGTAAATCATAACACAAATGTTTGTGAAGAACGTAACAGCACCCAATATGTATAAGTTTTAAAAAAAATTCTAGAATAATTATCTATGAACTTGTAGAAGATTATTCACGACTGTCGTACATCCTTATATTTTATCGAATATGTTCTATCTATCAACGTTTTAAGTCAATTAATTTTTGTATAGGTATCCTACTGAAAACATATATTTATCTTATTAAAACTTTATTTTATAACCTTATTCTTGCGTAGAATACTATAATTGTTGTCTATGGATATTGTAGTTGTAAAACTACGATTGTTCACTAGAGCTTCTAGTTATTGATTCTAAATATATCGTATTTACCAACAACCTTATGTTGCTCTGGTTATTAACAAAATCCTAATTTCGTTTCTCTCTCTGACGCCTACGGTCACTACGGTTCAATCCCTCATTAACTTTTTAAATTATTGGTTCACTCTGTATATATTTTTTGTAGTTGCAAATGCCTCGCTCTGTGTAGTAGTTCTCATTCAAATTATGTTTATGTTGTTTTACAAGATTGGCGTTTTATTTGACTTACTTGTGTTAATGCTTTTGCCAAAAAAATACAATTGATAGGAATAATTTCCTAAAACCCGCGGCTCAAGGAATTGTGTTGTGTTTTCGTTTGTGTGTTTATACGTGAGTGATCGATTGGGATTCTTAAATGTGTGCGGCTGTCGATAGCCGCCACACTAGTCACCCTCCTTTGAAAAGCGCCTTGAGGATCCAGCTAAGCTGGCTTAAATCTATCTATAGAGAGAGGGCCCCCGGCCGGTAAGTACTTGGAAAATTTTACTCCCTCTCTTAAGTACTTTGAACGGTCTGGTATAAAGTGCTTGAAAGGTTTTCCTTATGCTCTTATCTTATAATAATACGTATTTACAGATTGACAGTTCTGTTGGGACATAAATTCTTTGTGGTTTCGGTAGTCTTGTTGGTGTAGGTCTAGGTCTATGCATAGCGTCTTTAAATTTTTGCACGTATTCGGTTTAACTTCTGTCTTCTTGTATTTTACATATTTCACCAAGATTTCGGACAACCTTAGGGAGGTTCCATAAACCAGCTCTGTTGGTGCACGGCCTAAATCTTCCCTGACAGTTGTTCGCAACCCAAATAGAATTATTGGAATTTCTTATGTCCAACTTACCGAGTTCTTTCTCTCTATAAGTGAGGCTATTTGATTGCGGGTAATATCCCGTAGTTAGATTGTGTCGAAAGCCTAAGACTTGTGTTAACTTTCTGAATAATTGTGTTGTGAATTGTTTGCCTTGATCTGAGGCGATTATGAGTGGTAATACGAACCTCGGTAACCAATTTGAGATCAATGTTTTGGCTACGGTTATGGCCGATTTGTCAGGGATGGGTATTGCCTCCGGTCACCGGGTAAAACGGTATATCATAGTCAACACATATCTGTTGGAGTGGGATGGTGGGAATAGTACAATTATATCTAAGTGGACATGTTCGAATCTTGAGTCATTATCTGTGAAAATTCCTAAAGGCGATTTTGTGTGCCGAAGTACTTTGTATTTTTGGCAAATTAAACAACAGTTTGCTAAAAATTGATTTCTGTTGTCATATTTGGCCAAAAGTAATGCTTTATTATTAATTTTGTGGTGGTTTTAGCTCCGAGATGTGAAATTTCGTGGAAATGTTAAATCGGGTCTTGTAGCTATCGCCATATACATTGTAACGAAATCGGGGACGGGTGATCAAGTCGAGCCAATCCGTTAACTATGCCTTTACGCCTCTCTGATTGCGCAGGAGAAAGGGCACGGCACATGTAAGGGGGTACAACATACATTTATTGACAATTTGGTAAATACGTGTGCACACCATGAAATATGAGATACAACTTAATATAACAAACTTTGGTAACCTAGATGTTGTTGGGATAGGTGACTAAGGAGATGTCGGCTAGGCCTGCCGCAATCTCCATAACATCAAACGACCAACAGCTTCCCGGTATGGAGCTGTTGTCAACTATACTTCTGTCGAATCTTAATTGTCTAAGTAACTCACCATTGGATTAAACACCTTGTTCGCATCAGACAAATTGAAACGTCGAAGTACAAATGCTGCATACTTCTTTTGACTAATAATAATAGATCCATCTTCGTGACGTGTGGTACGAACATTAAGAAAAAGTCCTACTGGCCCAAACGTTAAAGTAAAACTGTTCTCGAACATATCCAAAAATTAATTCATCAAATCTGAATTAGTAGTAGCAATCAAACCATCGTCAAGGTAACGAGCGACAATCAGTTTCTCTTTATCTGTGATTTCATAAGATAGACAATAATCTGCAGTACCCTCTTACAACCCACAACTAATCAAAACATCTCGGAATCATTTGTTCCAGCACCTAGGTGATTGTTTTAAGCCATACAGACCCAGCTAGTACCATCATCAAATCTTTATGGTTACTCCCTATAAATTTCATCTTCCAAAAATCTATTCAAAATGCAGTTTCAACATCAAGGTCACGTAATTCTATATTTTCGTCTGCTATGGACAGAACGGATGGTATCAAACCGAGCGATAGGACTAAAAGTTTGAGTACAGTCATCATCTTCCCTTTGGCTGAATCCACGAACTATTAATCGAGCTTTATAACGGCCGATGGTATAGACCCAATTATTAGAAATAACCCTTCGATTGTTAGGTAAATCAACCAGTATCTAGGTGGAATTTTTCTTCAATGATGCCTTCCCATATTTCATTGCTTTGTTCCAATGTACCCTTTTTTCTGACTTCACTGCTTCATTGTAATTTCTTGGCTCCTCCACCTCTGTAATCATATCTGTGTAGCGGTTCCGATAACGACATCCGAACCGCTAACGAACTCGGAATGGAAGGTACACATTACAAGTATATAATTATTTATTTAACACAATTACGCTTGCACGCGTGTTGACTTTACAAATATTGACAGTGATATATTAATGTAAATAAACATTTGGGTCTCCCCGGATACAATAACACGTGGGGAAACATGTGGGGATGACAGGAAGGTAACCCCTTTCCTGTCATCCTCCTCCCATTATCTAGGGGGTTCCGTGGGATTCAGTCGTTCTCCTTCCGCTCTACGCGAGGTAGCGTCGGCTTCTCTGCGTCTTACTACCCACTGGTCCTAAATTGTTACCTCTGGGGTTCACGGGGCTGGAATGCTGCTGACCAGGGTAACCTTCACACGATCTGTTCAGCCGTGTTACTCTCGATTGTGTTTGAATACCGGAGGTAATAATTAATACTTGACTAATCATTTTGGAATCCTTTTATTTTACTTTGGGTTGTTAACTAAACGATACAGAACAATATGGGGTATTGTATATGATATATGTATCTTTAACGTGGAGGGAATTTCCTTGTCTTCCTCCCTTGATAAGTGTTATTAATAATAATAATAATTTAACTAAGCAAAGCCGCCGCGTCTGTTCGTCGCCGTCGTGGAACAATTGAAAAAGAGTACCGAAAGGATGCGGCGTGCTTTGAAATATAACTTGCGCCAATTTGAGCTTGGCCAGGTTGACAAACAACTTGCCTTTTTGACTTAGATGTCGGATCTGGTACCTTTACATTCTCTCATTTTTAGGTTATATTGTGCGTTAGCGGCCCGTATATCGTCGTCCGGACCGCTACAGTGGTGACCCCGCCGGAAGCACAAGCGCCAGGTGCCCAGCAGCGGACGCTCCACGCCTACACCCCGGAAATTCCCGCCCCTTTCAACACAACCCCCCCGGAGCGACCCACGGCCTGTTACCCTTTCAACTCTCCGGGATAAGAGCCAACCTACTGACTCTCACCGGAGCTGTCAACCCATCCGTTCATTTTCACTTTCATTTTCTTCAATGGGGGGAAGTTGTGTGGGTGACAGGTAGTAGGTTACCTATATGTCATACCCATATGATTTCCTTCACGGAGTATGTATCCGGGGAAACACAAAAAATAAATATCAGTCAGTCCGTCAACCATTTTTTGTACATACGCGCACGATCGTAAATTCTAAATATAATAAATAGTTCTTGAGTCTATTTGTTGTTTTAGATTATGAATACGTAAGCGACCCGGATATCGTCGTCCGGACCGGTACAACCAAACGTAATCGATCTGGTTGGCAGATTTTTTATCTATCCTGAAGTATTTTCCTTTTCTGATCTGGCACATCGATTCTGTTGATAGATTCATCCCTGCTTAATTTTTCTTGACGTCGTCTTTATGTTCAGGAATATATATAATTGTTGGTTTTCTGGATCATCTTCACGATCAGCTTCTAATTGAAGTAGCGTTATGGTTTTCCCAGCTTCTTCTGGTGAAAATACGACATTTCGACTTCTGAGAATACGATTTACAGGTTGCATCTAAATATTATATCCATCGTTATCTACTGAGTAACCAACGAAAATTCCCTTCCGTCCTTTTGGGTTCCATTTTTGTCCATTGGTCCTCTTAGCAAAACCATTTTGTTCGGGAGTATATGGGTTTGTAATGAGTCGAACACCACATGACTTCAGTTTTTCCTTCACACGCTCATTATTAAATTCCAAACCACGTTGCAATGTAGAACTTTAACAGATTTTTATAACTATTCTTGACAATCTGTAACACTTCAGAAATTGTATCTACGGATTCCGACGTTTCCTTAAGAAAATACACGAACCGCATTTTCGAATAGTACCATGTAAAACGTATTTCAGCACATTCCTTTGCACGCTTGACTGAAACGTGTTGCAATGTTGATTACCTTCGACACAAACTCTACAAAAAACATCATATTTTGAAACATCGATCCCATTCTCCTTCGGAATTTTGATATGACGTTTATTCTGATGTGCAAGTCTCTCATGCCAAATCTGTAACGAATTCTCAGTGGCTAGATTCGTTTCATTGACACATGGAACGTCAGGTGACTTAATTCGAATCCACATCTCGAACAACCGTACGCCGCAAACCATAATCGTATTCTTTAAAAAACATCCACAACCAGATTATATTGATCTAAAGGATAAACCTTTGTTCATCGCAGCAGAAGTTACGGAAAATAAATTTCTTCTAAGTTGATGTACATACAAGACATTTTTCATGTGACAAGTCAACCAATTATCACCGACTCTAGTTTCAAAATTGATTCTTATACGTCCAAGAGCATCGTTGAAATATTACCAATATAAATCTTTACAGGAAATGCAAATTCGAAAAATGAGAACCATTCTCGGCGACATGTCAAGTGGTCAGTAGAACCAGAATCAACAATCCATATATTAGAATCTGTTTCTGAGTTCATGAACTCACTAATGAGTGCTTGATCTTTGTTATTTTGTATTTTTGTTCTATCCACAATTCCATTTCGCTTGAAAGATAGACAATCGCGTCGCATATTACCTATTCCACGACATCTGTTACATCTCAAACTAGATTTATTCCCTCCAGATTTGCTGTCAAAATTATTTTTATTTTTATCCGCTGTACTATAGTCCATTTTATAAATATTCGCTTTTATTGTCATCAGTGCCAATAGATCTTCTTGTTTCGTGAATCGCTGTTGTCGGCGCTTGTCATCATAAGTCAATATACTTATAAGGTTAGCAAAGTTCGCTCATCATCTGATCTTGCCCACCAAGCTTGATGTAGACTCTCAAAATCTTCTGGCAGAGCATCTAAAAACTTTACAATGAGAGATGATTCGTCAGGTGTGACGGTGTAACCGCATAATCAACCATTCAAACTTCGAAATATGTGTAATCATGTTATCTGTTGTATTCATGCTAAAATTGAGGAAACCCGTTTGTACAGTACGAGCTGCTTGCTGCGTTTGTTTTTCAAAAATAGTGTGCAATTTTAACCATGTCGCCGTGCCGACGCGACGCGACGGTCGCGCATGGACGGCTCGCGACTAGAGATCAGCGTGCGCTGGTTTTAACACTTGCACCACAGCTCACACCGCAATATTTTACACCTACGACACGTTGATGATTTATTGAGACATTAAAATGACAATGACGCTTTAAACATTTATTCTAAACGCGCACAATAAAATAACGGGGAAGGGGGAAATACATCCCCGGCACTGACGTTTACCTTGCGTACCTATTTTCGAACTCCCGTCGACAGTTGATTTCTATCGTTACCTAAACAACCCAACGGTCCGTCCGCCGGGTCGAGAGCTGCGCTGCAGACACAGCAGATTGACCTGACGTACGTCACGCTTAGGTTATTTTTCGATTAGTTTCGGCTCTGTGGGTGGGGCGACCAGTTTTGGCGTGCCGCCGGGGCCGCCAAAACCACATTTCACGAGCAGATTGACATGTAACAAGTGTTTTAACAATCATTTTACTAGCTGACTTGTCTGTCTTGTCCCAAGTTTTCATGTTTACGCTGAATTCATTCTGTTCAACCTGTATAGCATTTTCATCAAGGGATTTCGGTTTCTTCAAATTGCCAACACAAGTTTCAGACACGTCCTCAGTTCCTCTTAACAAATTCTGTATGACAAACTTCCACACATTCCAGTTGTCTGCCCCACGTGGTTTTTCTATTCCTTGAAATTCCATTTATCTTGTTTTAATTCCAAGTCTTGAGTTTGTTAGCCACGGTCTGCTACCATATTAAAATTAACGATTTATTTTAATGTGATGTTAACATGTCCTATCTAAATGATTATTAGACAATCAATAAATCACCAACGATGCAAAAATTAAAGGTCACTTAACGTATAAATGAAATACACAATATAAGGTTGACACATCTTAACAATTGTAAATTAGCAGGCTGTATCTATAAACGAAACATTAATATAGAGTACCAACATTCAGACGAGTAGTTCAGCACTTCCCATGTAAACATCAACAATTCGTCTAGATATGCTCTTGAATACCAATTTCTAGGCGAGTAAATGAACACTCAAATCAACATCAATAATGAAGGTAGAGGCGCATGTGAGTGCTAATTTGTAGGAGAGTATGTGAGCACCTCATATCAATTAAAAATTCTAAACCATGCCAACATACCGCTCAGAATTGACGGTAGCTACTTGATCCTTTCTTTGTCAATTTCATGACACCAAACTGTCACACGATTACTACGCAGAGACTAGTATACCACTCTTGAGTTGTTTTCACTCAAGTTTTGCTGTCTCAGTTTACCCCCAAGAAATTCTGGAAAATGGGTTATGCGAAACGACAAGCCACTTAGCAGATATGATTTTCAAAATTTTATGAATAAAACTTTCCATCTTGTAAATTTAGAATGTGCTTAATTTTTGTTCGGATCTCGAATACTTTTTCTTTTA